>CAUYSK010061404.1:0-27433 GCA_963575035.1 Avahi laniger | reverse complement strand
TCTTTCTATTTTTTGGTAGAGATGGGGTCTCGCTCTTGCTCAGGCTGGTCTCGAACTCCTGAGCTCAGAACGATCCGCCCACCTCGGCCTCCCAGAGTGCTAGGATTACAGGCGTGAGCCACCGCGCCCGGCCTGTTATCTTCTTGTTGAATTGCTTCCTTTACCGTTATATAATCACCATCTTTGTCTTTCTTTACCATTGTTCATTTCAAGTCAATTTTGCCTGATATGAGACTGGCTACATCTGCTTTCTTTTGGTTTCCATTTGCAGGGAATATTTTTTCCATCCCTTCACCTTGAGTTTGTATGAGTCTTTATGGGTTATATATGTTTCCTAGAGACAGCAGATACTTGGGAGATATTTTTTTTATCCATTCAGCCAGCCTATGTCTCTTGAGTGGGGCTCAGACCATTCACATTGATGGATAGAATTGATATGTGGGAAGCTATTCTGTTCATCCTGTTGGGTAGTACCTTATTGCTTTGCTTTACCTCTTGCACTTGATATTGTTTTATATGAAGTCTGAGCTTCAGCTTTTGGATAGTTTTACACTGGTGGGTGTCTATTGTGCTGATCCATGTATAATGTGGTTCTGAGTATTTCCTGCAGGGCAGGTCTGCCCTTTACAAATTCCCTCAGTATTTGCTTGTCTGGAAAAGTCTTTATTTCTCCTTCATATATAAAACTTAGTTTTGCAGGATATAAAATTCTAGGATAACAGTTGTTCTATTTAAGAGAACTAAAGATGGGGCCCCAATCCCTTCTGGCTTGTAAGTTCTCAGTTGAGAAGTCTGCAATTAGCCTAATGGGTTCTCCTTTGTAAGTTACTTGATGCTTTTGCTTCATGTCTCACAGAAGTTCCTTCCTCTTGTTGATTTTGGCCAATCTGATGACTATGTGTCTTGATGATTGCGTCTTTGCAATGAATCTCTCAGTGTTTGTTGAGCTTCTTGTACCTGGATGTCTACATAGCTAGCAAAAGTAGGAAAATTTTCCTCAATTATTCCCTCAAATAGGTTTTCCACCTCTTGGGTGTTTTCTTCTTCACCATCAGGGATGCCTACAATTTTTATATTTGTCATTTTACATAATCCTATATTTCTCATAGGCTTTGTTTATTACTCTGAATTCTTCATTCTTTATTTTTGATTGACTGAGTTAATTCAAAAGGGTTGTCTTCAAGCTCTGAGATGCTTTCTTCTGCCTGGTCTAGTCTATTCTTAAAACTTTCCATTGCATTTTGTATTCCCTTAAATGAAATTTTCATTTCCAGAAGTTCTATTTAGTTTTTTTTTAATATCTCTAACTCTTTAGTGAATTTTTCATTCATTTCCTGAATTGTTTTTCTGATTTCTTTGAGTTGGTTTTCCATTTTCTCTTGGATTTTATTGAGCTTCCTTACAACCCATAATTGGAATTCTTTATCTGTCATTGCAATATTTTCATTTGGGTTGGTATCCATTGCTAGAGAGCTGGTGTTTCCCTTTGGGGGTGTCCTTTCACTCTGACTTTTCATACTTTTAGAGTTTTTGTATTGATTCTTTCTCATCTGGAGCTTCTGTTGCTTCTTATTTTTGGATTTTCTTTTGTCTAGATTGGGCTCCCCCTTCATAAGTGTATGTCTGTTGCATATGTTAGATAAGAAACTTTAGATTTGTTTTTGGGTTCTTTGATGGTGGTCTAGGTTCTGAATAGATGCCTTGGTCATAGATACCCTTAGCATGGTGGTTTTCTCAGTTGCTAGTTGTTTGTAGGCTGCAACAGTGTTGAGCTATGTGTGTGGGCAGATTCCCTGTCTCTCTTTGATGATGGAGGATGGAGGTCTTTGAAATCCTTTCTCTTTCCCCAGCCTTATGGTCTTCTTAGCAATGTGAATTGTATTGGCATGCCCAGTTTAATCTCTGAGACAGTAGGTGGTGCTTGTGAGTAGGAGTCAACCACACCTTGTATGATTGAGTCACTAAATATTGTAAAGGGCTATGCATTTGCCCTCCTTCTCAATAGGTGGCACTTGCTGGAAGGAACAGGCTGCAGTGTTGTTTTTGGGATCTGTGACCAGCTCTAGCCCCTCAGGAGAAGCACTCAAATGCTCCAGGTGGTGCACCTCCAACACAGCAGAGGAGGGTTAGGGAGTGAGACCAGGTGGGGCTTGGTTGAGTGAGCCTGCCCTCAGGCTCCACAAAAGCTGGAAATGTAGCTGTCTTATCAGGGGTCAAAGATCTGCTCCCAGGCTTCTGGTTAAAGCTGCCAGGGAGGGGCTGAAGTGGCCCCACTCAGCCAGAAATTCTGCTTGTGAGGTAGGGGCCATCTGAGATTCACAATTGAGTTGTTAGGAGTGGGTTTTATTCTTCTCCTCCTTCCCCTGCTTTGTGGTCTCTCTCTGGCATCTGCTGGGAGGCAGGAGCTCAAACTAGCTGAGCGCCTCCACAATGGCACTGTGGGCTGGGATCCTCTTTGTCTAGGATTCCACCCTGGGCTGAAAGCATGGCCTTCCTGTGGGGGAAGGGGTACTCCATAAGTGTGCTGTGGCTGAGACCCACACTGTACTCTCTTTTCAGCTCTGCCCACAAGGGCTCCCTCACCAGCTCATATTCATTTATAAATCTCCCCTCCCTGCCCCTGAGCAACATGATCAACTCCTGAGGGTGCAGGATTTGGCCTATGGGCCTATCTATGGGTCCCTGAAGATCAATGCATACTAACTGTGCTGGTCCCAAGTTGCCTATGGAGTGCTGGGACAGGTTTGATGTCTATCTGTTTTGAGGTGTGCCATGTTCTGATGGAGGAGCGAGGTAAGCATCACTGGGGAAGGCTGGTGAGCAGGGAGCTTGTAGTCCAAGCACCCCTTAGTCTGCTGCAGTTCTTCAAGAGGCAATGTTTGAGACCCACTCTCTGTGGAAGTCTTGGTGTGGTGGATGCACCAACAGAGGGGAAGCAGTTGCTCTCAAGAGTCCTGGCTCAATCATCTCTCTGGGCAGCTATAGGCAGGGGAGGAGCAGGAGAGCAGAAAAGTCTGAGTGGAGGAAGGCTAGCACTCTGGTTATTGCTGCCCTTCTCTCTGGAAGGCAGCCCACTGGAACATCCAGGCTCTGTGGTTATGCAGATCCCCCAGCACCCACCAGGCCCTATGGCTCCTGCAGTCTGGGCCAGTGTCGGGAAATGTTTGTGTGGGAATGAGCAAGACAAAAACTGAGGGGCTGAAGTATCCTGGGGAAGACAAAGGCGCATAGTGGGTGGTGAAACAATATGGTGTCTGCTGTCTTGGCTTTGGTCTTTGGTGATGGAAAGTGACCCCAAGGGGGCTGACAGGCTGGTGTTTTGTCCTCAAGAAGATCCCAGTTCCCAGGTAGTAGCAGCTTTGGGGCTCATGAGGGTAGAAAGGGTCTCCAGCAACTCAGGAGCCTGCTGACTGCCAAAGACATGGGGGAGGGAGAAACAAACTGCCTCACCTACTCTCCTGGTTGGACTCCAAGCCTCTCAGGGGTTGATCTCTGCCCATATCTTGCTCCTTCTTGTTCTGCTCCGCAACTTCTTCCTGTGGAATCTCTTGTAGATTCTGGCATTTCCCCCTCAGAATTACACCCAACTATTTGTTTATTTGTTTTCTCTTTTTCATCTAAAATTTTTGCTTCTTTCTGAGACAATCTGGCAGCTGATGTCTCTGGTCAGCCATCTTGTCTCCACTCTGAGCATTTTTTTCTATATAAATTTATGTCTGGGTGATGGGCACACTTTTAATCCTCACTGGAGCATTATAAAAGTGATCCATGTAACCAAAACATTTGCACTTCCATAATACTTTGAAATAAAAATGAAATTTATGGGAATTAATCAAGTTGTTAGATATCACTCTGATTACTAAACTGATGATATTAGACAATATAGTAAATTACTTGTGATTATGTTAATCTATTAATCTGATTGTGAAAAAAAATAGAATTTTGGTTCCAAAGTTAAGATAGATTTTGTGTTTTCTCACTTCAATTTTCCTAAAGTGAAATTTTAATTTCCTAAAGTGAAATTTTAATTTTCCTCACTTAAATTTTCCTGGAATAGTAAATGTTCTATGATTCTTCAATTCACATCTATTAAGCCATATAATAGGGATGGGAAAGAATTTTCTATTAAGGATCTTTTGCTAACTCCCAGTAAAAAAATGCAATTCAAGAGTACAATGTAACTTTATCATTTTAATGAAAATAACAAGATTAAAGAAAAAGAGTCTACTAACTTAGTTCTTGCATTAGGAACAGGCAACTGAAATCACTATTTAAATATTTAAGCGTTTAAGTGCACTGTAGTTCTATACATTGACCAACTACTGAGGAGAAGAAAAAGATAGAAAGAGTTGGTAGGGAGGATGAGGTAAAATGAAGACAGGAGAGAGATGGCTATTCAGGAAGCTACCCAGATGGCAGTTCACATGGTTTGGGAGGCAACGGGGGTGAGCAACAGGGAGTGAGGACTGTGGCACAGTGGAGAATTCCAGTGAGTGGCACTCAGTTACAAACATGGAGACACTCCTGGGCTGGTAAAAGTGCAAAGGTAGACAGACTAGAGGAGGAAAGAAAGAGACTGGAGTAAGCACAAGCATTATACGTAGTGATGAAGAGAAACCAAGTTTCATGAAGTGATACATATTTTGAGATACTGTAATTAAGTCATTTAAAGGAGGGTTCTCTTTATATGATCAAAAGCGTAATTAAAGATGTCCTGTCTTGGTCCTGTCACTGTGGGTAGGATGTTATTAACAGCCATTCCACACCATGTCTTTCCTTATCCTGGAAGGGTCTCTCTCTTGCATCACAGCTAGACCACAGTGCAGAGAGGATGGGATTTCTTCTAGATTTTAAGTATCATTGTTGTATATTATTTTGCTTATTTAATATATTTCACGCAACCTTAGCACATCAGGCACTTAGGCTCATATATAAATAACTCTCTTTTATTTTATTTTATTTTTTTTTGCTTTGAAGAAACTCACAGTTGTAATTCAGGTCAGCAGGCAAAAGATTTTAGGTCTTCAACACATGTACAGCATTAAACATGTAATATTACTATGGCAAACACTAATCCAGATTGTAAATATACTAGAATTCAGTTGTACTAAATTGGCATGGGCTACAGGCTCTGCAATTTGATAAAGGGGTCTGAAATGATTAAAATGAAATGTTGATAAATACCCAACAATGTGAGACTCTATCAGTATGTGACAAGTTTTTAATTTAAGAACATTACATTCTTTTGTATCAAGTCTTTCGATAATATTAATTTTCAAGAACATTAAATTCTGTCTAATGTACTGAAGCTGGTAATTATAATGCATAAAAATAGCTGAATAACCAGAGTAGTGCCAATTACTCTGTCACTCATGAGTAATCAATTATTTCTGTGCAGCACAATATAGATGATGGCTGCACGCAAAGTAATAATGTACAGCACATAAATGAAAAATAATTTTTCAAAGGCAGGGTGAAGCATGCCTGAAAGCTTTAACAAATTTACTGGCGAGCTAGGTTATGTCTCAGCTACGTTGAATGGTTTGAAGAGATTTGGGTCCTGGGCTGGCCTGTGTGTCAGCATCCCAGGAACGTGGGATGTGCAGGTTCTGTGTAGTAAGGTGACTCATGATGATTGGGCAGACCAACTATCGGACGTTGGTGTATAGAGTCATGTGCCGAGTGGAACACAGGGGCAGGTGGCTTATGGTCGTGATAACAGTGGTATATGGTGGTGATAATGGCGGCTTACAGAATTAGAAATAGGCCTCTCACCTCCAGGATTCCCCTGCTGCTTCCCGGCAGCCACCTTGGTAAGACAGGAGAGTCTTCTCCACAGCTTATCCCTCTGGTGCCTCTGCTTCAGCTGTGTTCTGACATATTCACCGAATCCCTTGTCTTTGGAAGCCCTTGGCAGTGAGCCTTTCAGATGTCTCAGGCGCAGCCCCTTCCCCAGTTATGGGCTCTTTCAAGAAAGGAAGCTCAGGAAAAAGATGATAAAAATAACAACAGCAGAAAGATCACTTTATAGGGTTGATGTTGAAATTAAATGAGATGTTTATAGAGCACTTACTGTGTGCTAGGCACTGATTTAATAGACATTTAATTATTATTAACTGTTATTATTATTAATAATTGCACTTTAGGCCTAGTTGCTTATTTCATGCTCTAACAATCCATTTCCCCTTTATGGAAAACTACACAGGCACAGAGGAGGTAATAGAAAGATACTTTTCTTTGTAAATATGGTGATTCATTTTAGATTTATGTATAATTTTCCACTAAAATTCCTCACATTGAGGTATACCAAAAAAAAAAAAAAAGGCTGGACCTAGAAACACCTCAAAAGATGCAAGGCAGAGTGTTATACAAAGCAAATTATTGCAGTCAGTGGGTGACATTTATTGAGCATTTACGGAAGAGCTCTATAAAAGAGTGAACCTCGAGTTTTCCCTCAGCCAGTGTGTGATGTAGCAAGTGAGATGGGAAGGAATGCACACCAGACACAAACGGGTTATAAAAAATGCACGTGGAAGTCTAGGACAAGGTACACAGGCAACAGGATAACTAAGTGTTAGAATAATCAGTCCTAGATGAAGTCAGGGAAAACTTCCTGGAAGTTCTGCTATGAGCAGCTTGAAAGAGGGAGGACCTTGGTAGGAGGGATGGGGGGAGGTTTGGGGGAGATGTCAGCAATGAGGACTAGATGGAGGTCTCACATCAACCCTCTATGAGAGAGTGTGTGTGTGTCTGTGTGTGTGCATGCACACGCATGTGCGTGTGTTGGGATAAGAGACAGGAAGAGGAGCATTAGGTAATAAAAACCAGGAATGGAGTATATGAGCTAGGGAGTAATTGGGAACAAAAGACTCTGGTTATTTTTATTGGATACTAGTCACTGTGCCATGTGATGGGGGTGCCCCATGAACGAGGCGCAGCCAGCCTCTGCCTTCATGGAATTTACAAACTAGAGGGGGACATAGATAAGACCAAAGGCACAGAGATCAGCTGGGAGCCCTGTATAATAATCTGGGGAGGAACGGCAGTGGCCTGAACTAGGTAGTGTCACAGAGTTCCTTAGGTGCTGTAACAGATAAGCCCAGAATTCTCTGTGGCTTGACACAATAAATGTTTATTTCATGCTGTGTCACAGCACAATACAGATATTCCAAGGGCTCCTTTGCAGACCAAGTCTCCTTCTATCTTGTGGCCCCATGGTCCTCTAAGACCCAAGAGTCCATTCAATTTAGCTGGTGGATGAGGAAAGAGCCTGAGGAAGGCCCACTTGCTTTGTAGTACTAAGCAGTACAAGTAATATCAGCTTAAATTCCATGAGCAGGAACTACTCATACGCCCTCTTCTCCACCCCAGACACTAGGGACTTGGAAGATAACAGTTCCTGGCTGGACAGCTGTTTCCACTTAACAGATCCGCACCACAGAAGAGGAGCATAAATCTTCGGTGATTGAATAGCAGTCTCTGCTATGGTTGGGTTGGTGAGACATGAATGAAATAAAGAGTAATGCAGGAGCCAGAATCAACAGACAAATTAATTAAGCTTCTGTGATTGATTGAATATGATCTGAAAGACAAGTAAGAGTTGTAGTTGACACCCAGGTTTCTAGCTTGGACAACAAAATCCCTGGTCTTTCCATTTACAGAGGTAAGGAACAGAGGGGAGGGAGGCAGGTGTGGGGGAGAAAGAGAAGAACAGAAATTTGATTTTGGATGTGTGGTGTGTCATCTACCTCAGAATATTCAAGAGAGGATGATCAACAGCCATTTGTATTATGTGGGTCTGGAGGTTGGCTGAGAGGTCTGGGCTGGAGACAGGGATTTGGGAGTCATCAGGCATAGAGAGTGATTGGTGTCATGGAGGAAGCTGAAGCTCTGTTGTTTTTGTCCAGGTGAGAGGCAGTGGGATTGGAGATCAGAACTCTTGCTGTAGGAATGGATAGAGAAAGTTCTATGGGAGAAGAGAGAGGAGCCAGACACAACATCAGTGAAGGGGCTGGGAGGATTTGATGAAGATAGGGGAGTTGGAAAAAGATGATGATTCAACAGGGATACAATTATTATTTTTTATTATTCATTTATTTATTTTTGAGACAAAGTCTCGCTCTGTTGCCTGGGCTAGAGTGCCGTGGCATCAACCTAGCTCACAGCAACCTCAGACTCCTGGGCTGAAGCGATCCTTCTGCCTCAGCCTCCCGAGTAGCTGGGACTATAGGCATGCGCCACCATGCTTTGTTAATTTTTTCTATATATTTTTAGTTGTCCAGCCAATTTCTTTCTATTTTTAGTAGAGACAGGGTCTCGCTCTTGCTCAAGCTGGTCTCGAACTTCTGAGCTCAAATGATCCGCCTGCCTCGGCCTCCCAGAGTGCTAGGATTACAGGCGTGAGCCACTGCGCCCAGCCTAATTCTTAGTTTTTAGAATGCTAAAGCTATAGATATCAATAGGGTATAAAATCATAGCATCAAAGAAGAGATTTTGAAGGTAATCACTCTTATTTTAAGTCTTCGAGATATCTGGAGATACAGACTAGGAGAGAGGAGGGAAGGTCGGGGCTGAAGGTTTTGATTTGTGCGTTCTTCTTGTGTGAGAAATTAAACCATATGCCTAGATGCAGTCCCCTAGATACTGAGTGTTGGAAGGAAAACTCTGGAGGGCTGGATAAGGAGTCTTCGTGGATCCCCTCAGTTAGTGGGCAGAGGGAAAAGGGGAATGTCAGTCACAGAGAAGAAAGGAACACAGGAGGACGGGGCCAAGAAAGGGGGATTAAAGGAGAGTCGAAGACGAAGACGAGAGAGCAGTTACCAGTGTGAATGGCAGGAAGCATTGTATGGGGACACGTGGTATGTCAATGAACATGTTTGTTTACTCTTCCCCAAAACTTACATTTCACAATTTTATCAGGAGAATGACAGTTCTTATTTGTGTAGCTTGTGCTTGGATTAACAGGTGTTTGATTCGGGTTTAGAAAAGAATTAAAATGGCACAAAATCTTGTTTCCTAAGAGAATTAAAGGCTAACACGAGAAACCATGAACACTGAGTTTGCAATCTATTAGGAATGAAGGATATCATACCTTAAATGGTTTAGGGTGAGTAAGAGATTTGATTTAGTAGGAGCTGTGAAAGCCACAGAGAAAGGAGGCACAGGACCAGACGAGGAGAATTCAGTACGCTTGTAGCCAACAGATGTCAGTGTTGTGATACGATACACAGCAGGCTTTCGGAGTCTCCTCTCATGCCATGCTTCAGGCTCTGATTTAATGCATGAATTTTGTCAGCTACCTCTTCCCCTTAAAAAATGTCAGCGCAAGTGCATTATAATGAAAGCTCTTCTATATACAGAGAGTAACTTCTTACACCCTGGAAATTCCATCCGATTGTGAGAATGAAGGAGAGTTGATGCCATTTCAATGCATCTTTTTGCAACAAACTGCAAAATGATAGCGCCTAGGCTAAACTGTATCTGACAACGAATGTCTTAAAAGGGACCAGGGTGGGGAGGAATAGTTAATGGTGAGGATTAAGCTGGCTAAGTGTTAGCACAGATCTTTTTGTTGACACAACCACTGGCTCTTAAGAGAGCCATATTTACTCTTTTGTCAGGCTTCATCATATCCTTTGAAAATTTATGCTGATTTAAGATATTCAACAGCTCTGTAGTTGCTGTGTCCTTCTTGCCTCATGCCTAGGTGTTACAGAGGCTTGGGCCCCGTTGTTTTGTGGGGTTTGAACAGCCTGAGAGGACTAAGAGTGCGGTAAGCAGTTGATTTCTTCTTGTTCTTAGCCTGCCCCAAAGCACATATTATTAGAGGCTGAACTATGCATCTCACCGGGCTGCTGTTTTTTAGGCCTGTGGTCCCCAAGCCCCGGGTGTGGACTAGTACCAGTTCGTGGCCTGTTAAGACCTGGGCTGCACAGCAAGAGGTGAGTGGCAGGCGAGCCAGCAAAGCTTCATCTGTATTTATAGCTGCTCCCCATCACTCACATCACCACATAAGCTCCACCTCCTGTCGGATCAGTGAAGGCATTATGTTTTCACAGGAGCAGAACCCTACTGCAAACTGCATGTGTGAGGGATCTAGGTTGCACGCTCCTTAAGAGAATCTAATGCCTGATGATCTGAGGTGGAGCTGAGGCAATGATGCTAGCACTGATGAGCAGCTGCAAATACAGATTATCATTAGCAGAGAGGTTTGACTGCACAATAAATGTAATGCACTCGAATCATCCTGAAACCGTCCCCTACCCTGGTCCATAGAAAACTTGTCTTGCATGAAACTGGTCCCTGGTGCCAAAAAGGTTGGGGACTGCTGTTTTAGATCATTACCCAAAGTGGTGGCTTGGATATTAAACTTTGAATCAAATGAGGATAAGCTTTCAGACTTAATTCTTTTTGGCCCAGTCTAGTCTCTTTTAGGTCTTATTCCTGTGGCCCCGTCAGAGTTGCAGACAGTATAAGCAAGTGTGTGGTGAAAGCACAAGTGAGGAGAGGGGATGGCATGGGCCAAGGTCACAGGAAGACAAGCCCCACCTCTGAGAATGGGCAGCACCCAGCCACCCTGTATTCTCCAGTCTACATGGGGATTTGATCTTCCTGGTTGTCTGGCTTCCTAGATATGGCCAACTGTTCTTTTGAGTAAAATTCTGTCTGAAAGGAAGGAAACTCAGACTCTGATTGTTGGTACTGGAGAAAATAATCCTGATTTCCAGAACTCCATTTACCTAGTTATAATATAGAAATAATACTGACTTTCTTAGCAGTTGCAAGAATTTGCACATAGTTACAACGTAGCCCTGATGACTATTAAACTGCTTCGTGTAGTAGTAAGATTCAACCTTAGAGTGTAGGAAGCTATTCCATCAGCACACAAGGTGGATGCTAATGACACCACAGTGCCTTCTGAGATATTGTACTGCCTGTGACATTGAGCCACACTGTGTCAGTTTCACTGTCAATGGGTGAGCCTAAGATAGAAACCAGAAGTCTGACAGGTGGATATTGAAGATAGATCTTAACGTTATAATATCACATATTTGGCACCAATAATTTTGTTAGGATAGTACTAAGAAAGTCCAGTGGCTCACCAGAAGTTGTAGAAGATGTGCCCAGATCTGATTATGACTCAGAAAGCCCAAACCAGGAGACACAAAGTAAAGAGAGCTCAGATTGGATTCTAGTAGTTGAAGGCCAGCTGTGAGTGACAAAGTAGTCAGTATTGCCCTGTTCCCTTTTGAGCACCAGTCAGCAACTGGGGTGGTGTTGTTCTGGGAAGTGGGAGTGGGGTAATCAAGATTCACATATCATGGTTCTAGGAGTAGATTTGGGAGAAGAACTGACGACCATTTGCTCTTGTGCTTGCCAGTGTCATGGTCAGGTTCAGGGTCACAGCTGATGGCTGTCATGACTGCCTAAGCACCATGCTCACTGAATTCAACCCACAAACTTTCTGTTGATCTAAGATCAGGGTCATTGTTAAGGTGGAAAATATTGGGGGGTGATGTCAGGAATTCCAGCTCAAGGTGATAGTATTAGTAAATGTAGACTTTTGGGGTGCATGACCTGTGTGGGAGAAGGAAGGTTGTCTATCCTGGCAAGGTGCAAGGTACTTAGTTGGAGGTACCCTCAATTCAATTTAATCAAAGAGATCAGTTTGTATCATCAGAATGTGGGCAATGGACATCCAGACAGGAAGGGAGACAGCAAATTGACTTCTTAGCAGGGAATACAAAGGAGATTTCGAGGAATAAGTCATTTGCCTGGCATCAAGGGATTGCATTCGTGCCATCACAAGGATGGAAGCTCCCTCATTATGGAATGGGCTGCACCCTATTGTTTCTTCTCATAGAAACTATGGATTCTGTGTGCAATCATAGTATGCACTTCCGTGGTGATAAAATTGTGTGAATAGTGGTATATACTAGAATTATAATTAACATTTATTGAGTGCTTAATCTGTATAAGACTCTGTCTTTAAATGTATGTACACATTAACTCATTTAATTACCACAATGACCCTTTCAGATAAGTATTAGTTTTTATCCAATTTCTCAGTTGAGGAAACTGAATCATGGAGAACTTGAGAACACATAAATCATAAATATTGAAGCTTGGATATGACCCAAATAATTCGATTTTAGAACCAAAGTTCTTAGCTACCATTCTACTGGAGACAGTAGAAATGAAAGATTCAGTAGAGTAGGGCATTTAGAAATTAATAACGTGGCAAAAATAAAATCAAATATTTGGAGTATGAAATCATATCTGACTTAAGAGTGGTTTTCCTCTATTACTAAACTTTTCATATATATCAGTATATAAATATTTGTTATAGATACAAAAAGTGCTCTACTAAGATGCTCATAGTATTTGTTTGTATGAGGGACATAAAATGCCTACTAAGGAGGAAGAGATTATTTTAGTATCCTATTAATAATAAATGCCCTTTAAAATTATCTATTTTTAAATCAACAAATAAAAATTGTATATACTTATAGTATATTTATTAACATGATATTTAAAAATTTATATACATTGTGGAATGGCTAAATTGAGCTTATTAACATTTGCATTAGCTCACAGACATTTTTTGTGATGTGAACACTTAAAATCTACTCTCAGAGATTTTCAGGTATTAATACATTGTTATGTTATTAAGTATAGTCACCACATTGTACAATGGATCTCTTGAACTTGTTCCTACTATGTAACTGAAACTTCGTATCCTTTCGCCAACATCCCCAGAACCCCTGGTAACCACCATTCTATTCTCTGCCTCTATGAGTTTGTCTTTTTTAGATTCCACATATAGATGAAATCATGCAATATTTGTCCTTCTGTGCCTGGCTTATTTCACTTAAAATAATGTCCTCAGAGGGCCGGGCGCGGTGGCTCACGCCTGGAATCCTAGCACTCTGGGAGGCCGAGGCGGACAGATTGTTTGAGCTTAGGAGTTCGAGATCAGCCTGAGTAAGAGCGAGACCCTGTCTCTACCAAAAATAGAAAGAAATTAATTGGACAGCTAAAAATATATAGAAAAAATTAGCTGGACATGGTGGCGATGCCTGTAGTCCCAGCTACTCGGGAGGCTGAGGCAGGAGGATCGCTTGAGCCCAGGGGTTTGAGGGTGCTGTGAGCTAGGCTGACGCCACGGCACTCTAGCCCGGGCAACACAGCGAGACTCTGTCTCAAAAAAAAAAAAAAAATAATGTCCTCAGCCTTATACATGTCCCAGATGATAGGATTTCCTTCTTTAATAAGTGCCTCTTTTAATTGAACTTTTATTGAGATAATTGTAAATTCACATGCAGTTGTAAGAAATAATACAGAGAAATCCCGTGTACCCCCTCCTTAGTTTTCCTCAATGGTAGCATCCTGCACAACTGTAGTACAATATCACAACCAGGATACTGACATTGATATGACCTACCTTTCTTATTCAGATTTCCCAGTTTTATGTGTGTGTATGTGTGTGTGTACTTTGTTCTCTATAATTTTATCACATGTGGGTTTGCATATTCACCACCACTGTCAAGATCCTGAATACTTTCCTCACTGCTAAGGATCCTTTGTGTTGCCCTTTTATAATCACACCCACCTCCCTCCTGCCACACTTTTTGTCCCTAATCTGTCTTCAATTATATAATTTTGAAATTTCAAGAGTGAAAAATGGAATTATACATCTATAACCTTTTGAGATGGGCTTTTCCACCCAGTATAGCTTTCTTGAGAGTCATCCAAATTGTTGCATGTATGAATAGTTCATTCCTTTTTATTGTTGAGTAATAATTCTGCAGTTTGTATGTATGTACCATTGTTTGTTTAACCCACCTGTTAAAGGACATCTGGGCTGTTTTCAGTTTTGACTGTTATTTAATACAAGTAAGGCTGCTGTAACTACTTGTGTACAAGTTTTTGTGTGAACAAAAGTTTTTCATTTCTCTGGGATAAATACCCAAGAGTGCAATTACTTTCTCATATGGCAGTTGTGTATTTAGTTTTGTAAGATACCACTTGTATTACTTTCCCGCTGCTCCTGCAAACTTAATGGCTTAAAGCAACACAAATTTGTCCTCTTATAGTTCTAGAGGTCGGAAGTCTGAAATAAGCCTTACAGGGTCAGCAGGGGCTGATTCCTTCTGGAGGCTTCAGGGGAAAATCTATTCCTGTCTCCCCTAGCTTCTAGGAGCTGCTTGTTTAAAGCCAGTTTCGTAGCATCTTCTTTTGTCTCTGACCTCCTTCTTTCCTCTTATAAGGACTCATGTGATTATATTGCATCCACCTAGATAATCTAGGATAATATCCTCCTCTCAAGATTTTAACTTAATCACATCTGCTAAGTCTCTTTTGCCATATAAAGTAACACATTCAAAGCTTCCAGAGATTGGGACTTGGACATCTTTTGGGGGCCATAATTCAGCCTCCCACGCTGCCAAACTGTCTTCCAGAGTGACTGTACCATTTTACACGCCCACCAGCAATGTGAGGGTGATTTGTTTTTTTCCCTGAATCCTCACCAGCACTTGATGCTGCCACTATTTTGCACTTTGGTCTTTCTGATTAAGTGTGTAGTGATATGTCATTGTGGTTGGTTCTCATTTGTATTTCCCTGATGGCTAATGATGTTGAACATCTTTTAATGTGCTTATTTGCCACTGTGTATCTTTTTCATTGAAATATCCCTTCATGGTTTTCACTCATTTTCTAATAGATTATTTTTTTACTATTGAATTTGGAAAATTCTTTATATATTTTTTAATATCAGCCTTTTGTTGGATATGTGGTTTCTAAATATTTTCTCCCAGTCTATAGCTTCTTCACATGGTCTTTTGCAAAGTAAAAGTTCTTAATTGTATGAATTCCAATTTATCAATTTTCCATTCATGGATCATGCTTTTGTGTCAAATCTGAGAACTTTTTGCCTAGCCCTAGACCTGAAGTTTTTCTCCAAAAGTTTTAGTTTTCTGTTTACATTCATGTCTGTGACTCATTTTGATTTAATTTTTGGAGAAGGAATAGATGTTTTTAATAGAAAAAAAATTGGGTGATATGAGCTGATTTCAGTGTCTTTGGCTCCTAAAGATGGTATTCTCGGTGTTGCTAGTTTAGTAAGACTGTCTGTTGGTGCTAAAACAGACATCTACTTTGCAAATAAACTCTGATGGCAGGTTTTAATAGCAGAAAGAAATCTAAAGTGTTTCTGATTCTCCCAGGCATAGCCCTGGGCTCTTTTTCATGTGTGCATATAAAAAGAAATACCAGACTTTGTAGTTTTTTTCTGAAGAAACATAATGAAAAAAGATTTTTATGACATTTTGAATCTATGACATGCTGCTCAATTTGTTTTGATATGGGTTTGAGTAATTTTAACTGATGCCTTATTAGATAAGAGCTCTGTGAATTGCTTTAATTTTCTTGATACTGGTTGTTTCATTATCTACTCTTCTGTATTTGGAAGCAGGAAGTGCTCTCTTCAAGGGTTAAGCAACTAATTAAGTTCCATGTTATATTGTTGGACTATGGCTAGAGAGTACTGCTGAAGTAAGTGGTAAGAGTGAATTTTGGAAAGGGATCAGGGAGAAACTTGTAAAAGCTTAAAACTGTCATCTTGAAGGATGAGACAAAAACATGAGGTTTACGTGTATTAATGTATATTAGTATTAATACTGTATGGTAACAACAGACCCATGAAGGGGAGAATCAGATGTCTTTGACTGCATCCTAGGTTATATACTAAAGAAGAAAACATAAACTTGAATCTCCCTCAGAAATATTTGGGAGTTTTCACTGTCATCAATTCAGATAAATAATCCTTGTTCTGGGTTATTTTATATTACAAATTTCATGATGAATTTCTTGTTCTGCACATGGAAGGAATAAATCCAATAGAATATGATGTATGCACTCTGAGTTTCAAAAAGTCAGTGTGGAAAGTAGAGTGGCTTTTGTAATAAATATAGCAAGTGGATTGGTAAAGATAATTATGGAGTCGTTCTACCCTTGGCCCTTGAAGATGGATTCCCCTGAAATCAATGAAATTACATGCATGGATCAAAGATGGAATGTTGATTAATTTTCACATGTCAAATTAAATCAGCTCACAAACTAGTAGCTACATGTGCTGGAAGAGCTATTTTAAAATACTGTATATGATCAGATCTTTATGCTTCTGCAAAAATTATTAGTCTTAAAGAGAATATTTTATACATGTTATTTTGTCAAAAATGTGATAAAATAATATGAATATTATTACTGCATACAAACCTTGAAAATGATAAAGGAATAACTTAAAGGACCTTGGTGATGTATCTCCATAATTGTTGTTTAAAGGGAATAAACCTCCAAAAATAAAGATGATACTATTATGATTAGTCTTCTTTCTTTCAAAGCAAAGGGTGGAATAAAGATACTAATGGAAGGCAGAAAACCTTGGGCTTCTTAAGCTAACAGTGCAGTGTCCTCCTTTCACTAGATCTCAATTTATGTGCTAGTTGTTCCTCATTCTCAGTCTCAGAGAGAGTACAGAGATGTCCTGTGACATTCGGACTCCTCCCTTAACGACAGCTTCCTAATACTACATGTCTAGGTCCTGTGGGACGAGATCGCACTTTCTAAACATCCTATTTAAGACTTGAATCTAGAGCTCAAGAGGCCCAACGTAAAATATCATATGCGAGGTTAATTACTTGACCAGTGTCTCTGCTTTTGTCTGTTTGAATAACTTGATCACATTTTCTGACCTCGACTCACTATCTTCTGCTTTTAGACATTCCCAAGGTAGTGACACCCTTATTATCAATATTTATTTTTGTATAGTATGCAAACAGAGGTTACATGAATGAAATGGGACTGCATCCCTGCCCAACGATTGAGTGTGACAAAGTTCACTTTAGCCTGGAATGGCCCTTCCTGAGGTCCGTTCACTTCCACAGCATTATTTGGCCATTTGGTTGAGGGCAGTGTTTGACTTCTCTGGTCCCTCCTTGCAAAAGTAATAGCTCCCCTCTGTGAATTTCCTCAGCATGTTGATTCTCTCTTAGGGATTTTCTGACTTTGCTTTGACATCATAATCGCCTGTGCCCCAGTCCTCCTCCTCAGTAGACTGGAAGCCTCTGGGGGGATCATGCCTTGTCAGAGTTACTTTTGCATTCTCACATGGCATCTGGTTGGGGCCTGGAGCTGATTTGGCATAGGATGACTATGGACAGGTTGCGTTTATATTTTCCACATATTCTGAAGTCTGAGCGAGGCATATCATGCTACTTAGCTGAGCTGTGTATGTTGTTACATTTTAGTGATAAATCTTTTGTTGGTCTGGATCATAGCTTTCAGATCAGTGGATCTGCTGTCCTTATGACCAAATTTTCTGCACTTAAGTCTTCAAAAAGAGAAATGGCTATCTTCTCTCTTTGTTCCCTGTTTTTATCTCCTAGAATGCAAACCACGCTTATATAAGCACTTCTAGTTAATCACTACTTTGTGACTAATCATCAGAGACCTTAAATTTACAAGAAAATGTGTAAAATTCATGCCCTGAATTTGTTTTTGAGGGTGTCACTTTGGTGTTTTCCTGAAAAAAGAAAATTACACTCTAAATTCTTTTATTATTAATATTAGATGATCCTTAGAATCAACATATTATATAGTGAAGAAATAGCATAATATTCTTATAGGGGAATTATCTTACAAAAAATGCCTTTAGTTTTCATGCAGAAGTGTTGTATAAATCCAAAGTATAATTAGTATTGCTTCATGTTTTTAATTATTATTAAAAGTAGGTCTATAAAACCAGGAATATTTATGTTTTCTAAGAAAACAGGAAACAAATCTGGTTGTACTAGTTAGACCTAGTAGAAAGCTATTAATTTCTTCCAAGAATAAAATAGGATTGCAAGTGGGTGTTTAAAAAATGCATTAAAATGGCAATGTGCACATAATTTAAATGAGCCAAGAGCTGCTAATTATTCTGGCAAGTGTTCAGTTACTTTTGTACTATTTCTACTCTAATGTAAACAAGAGAATTTCTCCTAATTGCCTAAAATAGCTTTTAGTAGATATTGCTTTTTTCTATTTTTGTAAGAAAATTGTACAGTTTTCATATTTAGAAACTAGACACAAAGTGTGATTATTTAGAATATTTTTTTTCTAAAAAGAATGCACTATTACTTATATTTTTCAGCCTTTAAAATCAAATTAAGGTGCTAATTAAGCTATTTATTTACTAGAGCAGAAAATAATTATACAATGTGTATCTGGAGGAATAAATGGCCTCATGTGCATCCAAATGAGGTAAAAGTGGGCTTGGACCTACTCATGTAACATGGTACATGAAGCACAATGTGTAGTGAAGCCAGACCCTTTGATAATTGATAATTCTTGATAATTGTTTTCCAGGAATGACATTGATTTATGGCTACACTATTCTTCACAGCTCAGGGACTTCAGCATATGACTAAATAAACATTGCAGCCTTATTTTTAAGTCAGTTTATCTTACATTTATGACATTTAAATGAATTACTTTACATTAAGTTTATTAGAACAGGCTTCTGTTTCCTCTAGTATTGTGAACTAAATACTCAGCTAGAGCTCAGATAAAACATTCTTTTGATGAGTCTAACAGGATGTTGGGTTGAAATTCTTCCTCCTGAGTTTTGACTGAAACACCAATATGATGGGTACCAAAGACAAGGTGAATATTCTGAGAACCAGCCCCATGATGTAGTAGATCAGTGATATGAAAAGGAGTCAGGGCATGGAGAGGGGAAAAGTATGTAGTAAGGAGGTATCTTTGGAGAAAACAGTGCTATAATTTCCACTTCTTCCTCCTGCACAGAGGAAGATACTTCCTTCTTTGTCTAAGGTCTAGGTGAGGAGGACTGCTATGGCCCCTGGAGAGCTTTGATGTGTGTGGGCTGTGGTTTGACTCTCTGATGTTGGAAGTCTAGAGGGCAAAAGAAGAACTGACTAACCACTCTCTTGGCAGATGTGGGAAGGGATTGGCCTAGATTTTTTTTTTTTAAGCAAAGCTTGTCTCATTGTTTCAAAGTGACTACATGTGGACACTTGGAAGAAAGAACCAGCATGATTTCTCTTAGGGTCTGCCATCTGGAAGGAGTGAGAAGATCTCAGAAGATAGGGGCTGGTTAAGTACCACTGGTATGCAAAGACTAAGTGAGGAATCATAAACGACCACTCAAGTTAGAAATGCACCCATCTGGGGCTAGAAGTTGCAGCAGAAACACATCCTTTGAAGAGTTCATTACACTTAGATCATGAGGATATCAGTTCATGTAAGATCATTTCCTCTTTGCCATCTTCCTGCTTTGATCCTAGGGACATCAAAACATCCCCTGGGGAGTGGGAAGAAGAAGAGAGAGAAGAGAAGCACAAGGCAACAAATCAAGGAAGAAGCCAACTAACCTCTCTTTCTCACCGTAGGCTTCCAGCCTGAAAAGAACAAAGGTGGGAGAGAAGATTCACTGCTAAGTCAAGCCCAGGGTTATTATTGCTATACAGAATTGGACATTCTAGTTTCTAAATCAAGACTGTTTTTCATCCAGGCTCAGGGAAACATTACTCCTTCTAAATTAAGCCTAACAGAACAGTAGGCAGCAAAAATAAAGTTGTATTTTGATTATATTATAATATGTGCTTGAGTAACAGTGCAATTTCAAATGCAGTGCTAGGTTTGTAGAAATTGAGGGAAATGTCCAAGGGTGGGAAAAAATACTTTGTTGAACTATGACAAGGAGATACAGTGAACAGTAAGCAAATGCAATCAGGAGACTAAGCTTTGGGCTCAATGCAAAGCCTGTCAATGGAACCTGGAAGGGGAATAAGGCAGCCCCAGGTCTAGCGCCCCCAGTGGAAGCAAGGGAAACCTGCTCTAGAGGAAGGCAACCTCAATTAGCCCCTCAGGATAACTGTAGATTAAGATATATAAAATATAAACAAAGATCACCAAAATGACAGAAGAAAAAGCCTCTGTCTCACATAAGGAGAGTCAGCAGAAACAATAAACGAAGGACCTTAGAGCTCTAATGAATTCAGATTTTAGAATTATCAGATGTAGAATATCAAACGATTATGTATAAAATTTAAAGAAATACCCAGGTATCTCAAAGACATGAAAAGTCAACAAGAAAATCTCCAAAATAAGCAGTAATATATAAAATAAACCAAATAGAATTTTCAAAATAGAAACATACTTGTTGGTGATAAATTGTCTTTCATATTTTCCATCTCTTGTCTTTCTATGCCACCTTATGGGTAATTTCTTTTAATCTATATATCAACGATTCTCTCTTTAATTGTTAAACCTGTTTCACCAAAACATTAATTTTAAAAATGTCAACAATTGTGTTTTTTTCTGTTTGGAAAATATTGTTTCACTGAGTTATGTAGATCTTCCAAACATTGACACAAAAACTACATTCATCAACATCATTAGTGATCTCATTAAGAAAGTCCAAGTATTGGGAAGCTGTCAAGCTCACGGTGGCAAATACAGGTTTTCTAAAATTCTTATATTTGCTTGAAAACATAAATTTTATTATTGGCAACAAATTCTGTCAGTTGTTTTCCTTAAAGTAACAGGCTTACTTTATTCAATTTTGAGAAAATGTCTGCCAATTATCCAAGTCTGAATAGCCATAGTTCATCTGTCAGTCATTCTTTTAAGTAAAGATAGTGTTCCATGAAAAAAACAGTTACGTCAGCTTGCAGCTCAGTCACACAAGTGTTTTTCCTCGAGACAACCATCATACTTTGGTATTCAGCAGAAGTGCTTTTTGTACTTCCCATTTGATCACAGAGAATATTTAAAAGACGTTATTCAAAGGTCAAGATTTAATAAAATTAATATATATTTTTTCTGCTTCACCAAGCACATTGTTAAGAAATACTGGCATTTTAGAGATTTACTGTGAACGTGTGGCAATGAAGAATACAACGATTACCAGTGTCATTTGGTACTACTGCCTTGATTCATGCTAAGGCACCAGAAGTTTCACCCACTATTGCTCTTGCACCATCAATGTATGCGTCAATACAGTGAAAAAGACAAATGATATCTTAGTATTATTATGAAAGTAGTTTTAACCTTGTAGGCCCCTGAAAGGGTCTTGGGGTCCCTATAGGCCCATAAATCACACTCTGAGACTGCAATTCCAAAGGAATGAGAAAAAATGCCTCCAGAAGTAAAAGATCTTGTGGGCAAAAATATTGGTAATCTAATGGATCTTATCTATCTAAAACAATAATGTCTTAATTTGGGAAATTAAAAAATTAGAATTAAATGATAGGCAACAGTAGCATATAAATTGCAAAGGGTGAAAATAGCATGGTGGGGAGGGTGTTTAGGAGGGAGGGTTATGGTATTGATTAACTTTAGAATTTAATTTCAATACGAAGGAAGAATTTTAAAGATGGGGAATGTCCAGTTAAAGATTATGGATTGAATGTATGTATTTATTTTCACTCCCTCCCCTAAATCACAAAAATGACAACAAATGAATGTTTTTAAGAGATATAAACCTATAAGAACAAGCGAGGAGATAATAGCAGCCAAAATCAGGAAGGTGGAAAGTAGGTGAATGAGTGGTAACTGACTTAGACAAACTGGGAAAACTGAGCTCCAAGCTTACATGAGAAGTCAGCAGAACATATGACAAATTCAAAATGTATTTATGATTTTAAAAAGTTGCATGAAACTAAAAATTGAGGGACATTTCCTTAACCAGATAAAGGTTATCTAAACAAAACAAAACAAAATCCTACAGTGAACATTATTCTTAATGGTGAAAACTTAGAAGCATTCTTTTTAAGACCAGGAAAATGCAAGAACACTCACTATTGTCAGTTCTCACCAACATTTTATTGGATTTCCAGAAAGACAAAAAATAGACGAGAAGCAAACTAGTCATTATATAGGCATCAGATAGTGTAATTGTCTACCTAGCAAGTTTAAAGAATCTGTAGGCTTCCTATAGAATCAATAAAAAGGTGAAGCACAACCAAGATGGCTGACCAAAGACACCAGCTGCCAGATCATCTCAGAAAGAAGGAAAAGTTTTAGATGAAAAAGACAAAAGTAACAATCATAGATTGGGTATAATTCCGAGGGAACAGTGCCAGAACCTACAAGAGATTCGATGGAAAGAAGTTGTGGAGCAGAACAAGAAGGAGTAAGATATTGGCAGAGGACAACCCAAGAGAGGCTTGGAGTCCAGCAAAAAGGGTAGGTGGAGCAGTTTGTTTCTCTCTCCCCCACATCTCTGGCAGCCAGCAGGCCCCTGAGCTGATGGAGAGCCTTTCTACCTTCTGCTGCCAGTGAACTGGGAGCTTCTTGAGGACAAAGCACCAGCCTACCAGTCCTGTTGGGGTGCTTCCTGTCACCAGAGACTCAAGCTGAGACCACAGGTGTCATATTGCTTCTCCACCTGCCATGTGCCATTGTCCTCCTTGGGGGCTTAAGCCCCTCAGTTTTCATGTTGCTCATTCCCACACAAACATTTCCCAACTCTGACCCAGAGCCAGACTCCTGGGAGCCACAGGAGGCTGGTAGGTCCCAGGGGGATCTGTGTGACCCCAGAGCCTGGGCATTCTGAGCAGGTTGCCTTCCAGAGAGAGGGACAGAGATGGCCAGAGTGCTAGCTTTCACCACCCAGACTCTTTTCATCCCTTTTCCCTCCCCTGCCTTCAGCTACTGAGAGAGCGATAGAGCCAGGGCTCTCAAGAGATGCTGCTTCCCCCCACTGGTACATACACCACACTGGGGCTTCCACAGAGAGTGGGGCTCAAGCCTTTCCTCTTAAAGAATTGCAGAAGACCAAGGGGTGTTTGGACCATGAGCTCCCCACTCACTGGTGCTCCCCTCCCCAGTGCTGCTTGCCTGGCTGCTCCATCAGAGAAGGGCACACCCTGGAGTTGAGGGACATGAAACCTGCTTGATCACTCCACAGGCAATGCGGTACCAGCATACTTCTCCCTGGCACAGTTAGGGATTGATCTTCAGGGATCTGGGGACAGGTCTGCAGGCCAGATCCTGTACCCCCAGGACTTGACTGTGTTGCTTGGGGACATGGAGGGGAGTTTGTGAATGAATCTCGGAGGGAGCACTGGGCAGAACTGAAAAGAGGGCACAGTGTGGGTCCCAGTCACAGGGCACTCGTGAAGCACCCTTTTCCCTACAGGAAGGCCACATTCTCAGCACAGGTTGGGATTCTGGACAGGGAGTCTCGCAGCCTGTAGTGCTATTGTCAGGGAGCTCAGCTGGTTTGAGCTCCTGCCTGCCAGCAGACACCAGAGGGATACTGTGGAGCAGAAGAGGGGATACAAGAGCAAAACCTGCTCCTGACAGCCAGATTGTGAATCTCAAATGGTCCTGCCTCCATAAGCAGAATTTCTGGCTGGGTGGGGCTGCTTCAGCCCCTCTTTGGTGGCATTCCCCAGAAACTGAGAGCAGATCTTTGACCCCTGCTGAAACAGCTACCTTACCAGCTTTTGTGGAGCCTGAGGGCAAGCGAGCTCATCTGACCCAGCTCCACCCAGCCTCATTCCCCCACCTGCCTCTCCTGTGGTGAAGAATAAGAACTCACCTGGAAGTTCCAGGGTCCTGCCCCCCACCTGGGGCATTCTAGTGCTTCTCCTGAGGGGATAGAGCTGGTTACGGGTCCCAAAAAACAACACTGCTGCCTGTTCCTTCCAGCAAGTGCCACCTACTGAGATGGAGGTCAATTTACACAACACTTTACAGCATTTGCTGACTCAATCATACAAGGTGTGGTTGATTCTTACCCATAAGCACTACCTACTGTCTCAGAGATTAAACTGGGCATGCCAATACAATTCACACTGCTAAGAAGACCACAGGGCTGGGGAAAGAGAAAGGATTTCAAAGACCTCATCCTCCATCATCAAAGACAGAGAGGGAATCTGCCCACACACATAGCTCAACACTACTGCAACCTACAAACAACTAGCAACTGAGAAAACCACCATGCTAAGGATATCTATAACCAAGGCATCCATCCAGAACTTAGATCACCCTCAAAGCACTCACAAGCACAGCCAAAGGTTCTTACCCAACATATGCTACAGACAAAACTTTTCAAGTGTGTGTATGGGGGAAGCCTCATCTTAACAAAAGAAAGCCCAGAATAAGTGACAGCTGTCCCAGATGAGAAGGAATCAGTGAAAGAGCTCCAGAAGTATGAAAAATCAGAGCAAAAGGATGCCCCCAAAAGGGAAAAACCAGCTCTCTAGCAATGGATACCAACCCAAATGAAAATATTGAAATGACAGATAAAGAATTCCAAATATGTATTGTAAGGAAGCTCAACGAAATCTAAGAGAAAATGGAAAACCAACTCAAATAAACCAGAAAAACAATTCAGAAAGTGAATGAAAAGTTGACTAAAGAGATCAACATATTAAAAAAAAACTAAATAGAACTTCTGGAAATGAAAAATTCATTTAAAGAAATACAAAATACAGTAAAGTTTTAAGACTAGATTAGACAGGGCAGAAAAAAGAATCTCTTCCATTTCCAGAAGAGGCTGCTTCCACAGGGCCTGCTATAGGACACCAGAGTGTGGGAAATGGGCTCTGGAATGGGGAAAACTTGGGAAGAAGAGTTTGGTGCACATGTTCACGGGAAGCATAGTACTTAAAGCCAAATTTTGAGGAGCTTAATGGGGGAAATCTCTCCCTTAGCTGTCTAATTCCGTAGAATCTAGAGTATCTCCCTAAGATGAACACCTTCCACCTAGAATGTACAATGCCACAGGTCCTACAAAAATGTATGATATGGACAGAATGGTAAAGCTTTCGGTATTCAAATGTTCCTCCATGTTTCCCCACAGGTATGATCTATAAAGTGCAGCGATTCTTTCTATAGCTCAAGAGTTCCTGCCTGGAGAATACACCTTGTGTGATGTTTCATTGTATTTGAGATCTCCAGACTTGGGAAGCAGTTGCCCGGTGAGCTATGGCTCAGTTCAGGCTGAGATAATTTGATTCAAAGCCTGTGATAGCTTTTAATGATAACCGAATCTCCTGGAGTTAAAGGGAGAAACATAAGCCATATGGGAATAAGTAGAAAAATTTAACAGAAAGAGCTATAAATATGCAAATAAATCTATATGAAAGTTGTTGACGTATTTTAAAATTTCATCTTATATCCCTCTTTGAATTCCTTCAGCCTCATTCCCACATTGTTAACCTCCAAGCTCCCCAAAGTGTGTGACGATGGTCATACCAAGCACTGTTGGCTTACCACAGCCTTCACTTTCTTGGGGAAATCACCCACTCATTAGCTTATACCAACTTACACAGATGAACTTTATGTCTACAGCTCTTATCCTAATACCTTATATTCTCTGCAGCAGAAGTATTCTGGGTCTGTGAAGGACATTTCTGCATGCTTGAAATTCTGTTAATTAAAATAAAAGGTTACATTGCTTTTTCCCATCAAAATAAATGGTGCCATTAGGTCCCCGGTGCTTTAGACCCATCCCATTGTGGCACTGTTAATTGACTGTATGTCTTCCTGATAATTCTTCATCTAAAACTGTACTGCCTTCTACCATAGCCACTAGCCACATGTGGCTATTTAAATTTAAATTAATTGAAATCAATACAATGAAAATTTTAGTTTCTCAGTCACACTAGCCACATTTAAAATGTTTAATAGCCACATGTGGCTACTGGCTACTGAATTAGAACAGATATCGAACACTTCCATAATTAGAGGATTAGAGGAAGTTCTCTTGGACAGTGCTGATTTAAAACATTTCTTATATCTGGCTTTTTTTTTTTTTTTTTTGACAGTCTCTATCTCTTTCCTGGGCTAGAGTGCCGTGATGTCAGCTTAGCTCACAGCAACCTGAAAGTCCTGGGCTCAAGCCATCCTCCTGCCTTAGCCTCCCAAGTAGCTGGGATTACAGGGGCTTGCTACCATGCCGGGCTACTTTTTTCTTTTTCTTTTTAGTTGCCCGGCTACTTTTTTCTACTTTTGGTAGAGATGGGATCTCCCTCTTGCTCAGGCTGGTCTCAAACCCCTGGCCTCAAGCAATCCTCCTGCCTTGGACTCCCAGAGTGCCAGGATTACACGTGTGAGTCACTGCACCCAGCCTCTCATATGTCTTGAGGTTTTAATTTTCTCTACCAACTAACGTAAGCAATATCCGCAATATGCTTAGACTTCTGTATCAAACTCTTCATGATCTTCTCTCTCTGATTTCTCAGTCCTTGCAATCTACTTCCCTTCCCCAATCTACTTCATATGCAGGCCTTGTCATCACCCAAAATCACTCAGTCTCTGACACTTTAAGTACTAGTTTTCAGCTGTTTTGCTCACTACTACCCACAACACCTATTCTTCATGTACACCGAGACCTCCAATTCCTGGATCTCCCCAATTTGTTCTCATTTGACTTCTTTCTTATCCAGCCTAGTGTCTATACATTTCTCTTGCCATTATCCTAGAATATAGCAATCCTTATCCTTCTAACATATCCCCCTTAACTTGTCCGGTTCCATAGTAGATTTTTAAAAGTTAATTTTTAATTAAAAAAATCACAGTTGTATACATCTATGGGTACAGTGTAGTGCTTTGATATATGTACACAATGGGGAATAATTAACTCAAACTAATTAATATATCCATCACCTTGCTTAGCTATCTTTTTTATGGAGAGGCATTTGAAATTTACTCTTAGTTATTTTGAAATATATAATACATTATTATTGACTATAGTAGCCCTGTGTAATAGATCTCAAAACTTATTTTTCTTATCTTTCTGAAATTTTGTGCCCTTTAATCAACAATTATGCATTTTTTCCCTCCCATCCCCCTCAACCTCTGGTAATCATCATTCTACTCACTACTTTTATAAATTCAACTTTTGTATTCCATATATAAGTGAGATCATGTGGTATTTGTCTTTCTGTGACCAGCTTATTTCACTTAGCATAATGTCATCCAGGTTCATCCGTGTTGTCACAAATGTCAGGATTCCCTTCTTTTTCAAGGCTGAATAGTATTCCATTGTGTACGTATACCACATTTTCTTTTTTTTTTTCCCTGTATCTTTTTTTTTTTTATTTCAGCATAATATAGGGGTACAGATGTTTAGGTTACGCGTGTTGCCCTTGCCCCCTCTCCCCCTCTCAGTCCAGGTTTCAAATATGTCCATCCTATTTCGTGGTGCGCATTGCACTCTTTGTGTACACATATACCCGTCCCCTCCTCCCTCCTCCCCCTTCCCCCCTGCCCAATATCTAATAGATGTAATTCTTATATATGCACTTATGTGTTGATCCGTTAATACCAATTTGATGGTGAATACATGTGGTGCTTATTTTTCCATTCTTGGGATACCTCGCTTAGTAGAATGTGTTCCAGCCCTTTCCAG
>CAUYSK010061403.1:0-47995 GCA_963575035.1 Avahi laniger | reverse complement strand
ATCTATGGCAGATACAGCCTTACAAAATGGATTTCTTAAAGAATAAGACTAGAAAGTCAAAATCACTCCTTGGTCCTTAGGCTTCAGAAGAGATGTTGCACTAGCAGGCATGAAAACAACATTAATCTCCTTGTACATTTCTATCAGAGCTCTTGGGTTACTAGGTATGTTATCACTGAGTGGTAATATTTTGTAAGGAATATTTTTTTCTGAACAGTGGGTCTCAACAGTTGGCTAAAAATATCTGGTAAACTATACTGTAAACGAAATGTGCTGTCATCCAGGCTTTGCTATTTCATTTATAGAGCACAAGCAAAGTAGATTTTGCACAATTCTTATGGGCCATAGGATTTTCGTAATGGTAAATTAACATTGGCTTCAACTTAAGGTCACCAGTTGTACGAGCCACTGACAGGAGAGTCAGCCTGTTCTTTGAAGCTTTGAGGCCAGGGATGGACTCCTCTCTATGAAAGTCCTAGATGGCATCTTCTTCCAATAGAAGGCTGTTTCGTCTATATGGAAAATTTCTTGTTTAGTGTAGCCAGCTTTATCAATGATCTTAGCTAGATCTTCTAGATAATTTGCTGCAGTTTCTATATTAGCACTTTCTGCTTCACCTTGCACTTTTGTGTAATCAAGGTAGCTTGTTTCTTTTTCTTTTTCTTTTTTTTTTTTTTTGAGACAGAGTCTCACTCTGTTGCCCGGGCTAGAGTGCGGTGGCGTCAGCCTAGCTCACAGCAACCTCAAACCCCTGGGCTCAAGCGATCCTTCTGCCTCAGCCTCCCAAGTAGCTGGGACTGGGACTACAGACACGCGTCACCATGCCCGGCTAATTTTTTCTATGTATTTTTACTTGTCCAGCTAATTTCTTTCTATTTTTGATAGAGACAATGTCTTGCTCTTGCTCAGGCTGGTCTCGAATTGCTGAGCTCAAATGATCCTCCCGCCTCGACCTCCCAGAGTGCTAGGGGCTTGTTTTTTTAAACCTCACAAACCAACCTCTGCTAGCCTCCAGTTCTGCAGCTTCTTCACCTCTCTCAGCCTTCATAAAATCAAAGAAAGTTAGGGCCTTGCTCTGGATTAGGCTTTGGCTTAAAGAAAGGTTGTGGCTATTTTGAGCTTCTGTTGAGACCACTGAAACTTTCCTCATGTCAGCAATAACGCCGTTTCACTTTCTTATCATTTGTGTGTTCACTGGGGTGGCACTTTTAATTTCCTTGAAGAACTTTTCCTTTGCATTCACAATTGGCTAATGTTTGACACAAGAGGCCTAGCTTTCCACCTATCTTGGCTTTCAAAATCTCTTTGTCACTAAGCTTAATCATTTTTAGTTTTTGATTTAAAATGAAAGACTTTTTCTTTTACTTGAACACTTAGAGGCAATTGTAGGGTTATTAATTGGACTAATTTCAATATTATTATGTCTCAGGGTCCAGGGATGCCCAAGGAGAGGAAGAGAGATGGGGGAATGGCTCATTGGTGGAACAGTAAGAACACACATAACATAACGTTTTAGACTATTATGGGGGTAGAAACATTTTGGTTACATATATTGCCTTTGTACTGTCCAAGCCAGAGCTACAAGCATATCTAACAACATACAAACATATGTAACCAAATTGTTTTCACATCCTTAATATTCTGAAATTTAAAAAAAGAAAAAACGTTTATCAATTAAGTTTTCCTTCTTATATGGATTTGGTTTGTGGTACCCCTAAACAATTCCAATAGTAACAAAGATCATTGATCACAGATCACCATAACAAATACAATAATAATGAAAAAGTTTGAAATATTGAATACCAAAATGTGACAGCGACACAAATTGACCACATGCTGTTGGAAAAATGATACACTTGGGGATACTGGGTTGTCACAACCTTCAATTTGTAAAAAACACAGTATCTATGTAGTGCAATAAAGCAAAGCACAATAAAACAAGGTATGCCTGTAGTTATTATAAAAACCAGAAGAATTTTTTTCAGAAAACTGTTTGATCCTCAATTATACATAAAATGAAATGATCAGATGGAACAGGAGCAGAAAATCACAAAAGCGACTAGACTGAGATTAAAGAGCAACTGTATAAAATGACAAATGATGTGACATCTTTTAGTGTTTGAAGGGAAATGTTTGTGATGCCAGATTTTTATGCCAGCCGAATTGGCTTTTACTCGTGAAAGCAATGAAAAGATATTCATAGATACATAAGAGATACAAAAGTTGGTAAATCGCATGCTCTTTGAACAAGATAAAAACATACCTCACTAAACTGAGGAATAAATTCATTTTTTACCTGTTTATTCATTTAATAAATATTTATTGAGTAGTTGTCATACACCAGGTAATGTGTTCAGAGTCCTGGGAAACTATGGAAAAAGTATCACTTCTTTTATTGATACAAAAATAACAAAATGACTCATATAAAGTAAAAGAAAAAATAATGGATTTTGGCCCTTAAAATGCATCATTAATTATGGATTCTTGAAATATTAAACAATGCTTCTCTTTCAAAGGACAGGAATTTAGTTACTGGTAAAATGTTGTATAGTTAACTTTTATTTGACGAAGTCAATGCCAGCCCTGACTAATCCTGTACTGTGCTTAATAGAAACTTTCTGGTAATGTACTACTTATACTAAATGGGAGTAACCAATGAATAAATGAGTAAACAAGTAAATAAAATGGTTTCATTGTAAAGCCATCTGTCATCTTCATTTTAAGATTCATAGAAGACTTCAAGATTGCAGAGTACCTTAGGGTTCTTATAATAAGCATGTGCTTTTATTGCACAATAGACATCAACAATGCTTGCTTCTACAATTCTAAATAATGGATAATTTATTCTACGTAGGTGTTTAATTTTAAGTGACAATTTACTGTGTCAATCTGTCCTCCAATTGATTAGGCAAGGAGTGGGAGGAGAAAATACTTGATTTCTCTGATCCTCTGTGCTGCTGTCCCTAGGTTAAAAACTCTCTTGACAAAGCACTGAAGCCCTTTATGTCTCCCGTAAGAGTATCAGTAGCCTGGAAAATACTAGAACTCTGCTGCTCACTGGGCGGTTGCAACTGGAAAGGGTCTCTGGCTGTTGGCTAGTGAGTTAATTGGCCCCAGAACAAGTGTGAAGAATGTAAGAAGCCCCTCTCAGAAACCCCTAGCCCCTCAAAAATGGACTATGTAGTGTCACCCAATCTATCTCATGTTATTCTGAACATTTACTTGGTATAATAGAAGGTTTTTATTAGAAGCAAAAGGGCAGGGGGAGGAAACAAGACCCTTCAGAAAAACAACATAAATTTCTCCACTATTATTTCCGCATTCCTTGTTGACTCACATGCCTCTCCTGCAATAAATAATTTACTGTAATAAAAAATTTACTACACTAAAACTATCATTAAGGTCACTGAAAGAATAAATCATCATGTTTTACAGAGTATGCCTAGCTAACCAACTTTACTGCTTGGATTTTTATTTGTTGGATGATGGGATGTGCGAGGCAGTTAGAGGAAGTAGGAATTACTGAATAAAAATTAAAACATTCCTACAGCAAGCCACCAGGATTGAACTTGACCTTCGGGAAACAAATCAAAGAGTCTCATAAAAGTTGTGCTTCAAGCCACATCAGAGTTATTTTTACGGACAAAATCTGCAGTGAGATCTCTGATGATGTGTGTACTCACGACTCTCAAAGGAAAGAACAGGACATAATGCCAGCTTGTTAGCATCCTTCAAAAACAATATGGACACTCTCAAGTCATTTTGCATCCTCAAAAACTCCGAGATAGCTCCCTTTAGCCATGTGTCTCTCATATATAACCTGTTACATATATAATGAATCAGGTCTATTGGAACAGTTTTGAATAACCCTTTCACAACTGGAATTTAGGTAACAATGTAAATAGCATTATCTAATTCAATTATCTAAGTGTCAAAATAAAATTTTAGATATAATCAGAATTGCTTTGTGAAACTTATCACCTTTTTGTAATATTGCACAAATGTTATATGATATTGTGTAGTTTTAAAATATAATGCAAATATCAATGCAAAAAGGCATATCCTGCAATTAAAGAAAAAAAAGTATAACTCCTAAACTTAATTTATGTTATTCATATTTAGAATACATCTCAAAGGAGAACACTATTTGAACCTGAATGATAATTTGATAAAATGTCTTCCTGATCATAAACTTCAATTATTTTTCCCAGAAGACTACCTCACTTCAGCTTCCTTTATTCTTGATTTTATAGCTACACTTTCCAAAAATTTATCAATTCATTTAATCAGCAAACATTTATTGTGCTCCTAATATGTATTTAAAGCACTGTGCTAGTCAGGGCTGGAGGTATAAGATGGCTGCAGCCTCCTTTATTCCTGCTGTCAATGATCAAGTAGACAATAGTGTCTGTCAATTGTGTCTGACTTTCAAGCAAAGCAGAAAGTAACTATCACTGAAGTTGATGTTATAAACTAAGGAACCCAAAGTATTGGCAGAGTTAACGATGATACTGAAGTCACTGGGAATGATGCTAGGAATTAGATGAGAAGAATATAGTCAGATGCTAAAATCTTAGGAAAAGGCAGCAATTGACAATGTCCTCATATTCACTTCCTTTTACCATTTTCCCTTTTTCCATTGAAGCTATGTCTTCATTCTTTATGCAGAAATATATATGTCTTTTTTTGGTACACAGCTTTTAAGATTTCTTTATCATGAACCAGGTAGGTAGGAAGAATGAACCAAGGCCTTATTCAAATCTGGCTTGGAGAAAACAACTTAGCTCCTATGATGTGATGCTGAAGTATAGCAGAAAGGTCACACACAGAGCTCAAGAGAGGTAACGACCAGGGTTACTCTTCTGGGAACCAAAGAACACTGAGTAAAACATTGTAGCCTGGAGACTAGGAGGCAGACATCATCCATCTCTAGCATCTGAGCCTCAGACAGCAGTCAGGCTGAGAATAACGGGAACAACTCGCTGGGCAAGGAGACTTCAAAGAATAAGGAAGGACAGACAGATCCCCAGACATTGAGCAGAAGCAGGAAAATTCTGCACTGGGTTGAATGATGGGCTGGGGCTCAGGATGGAGGACCAAGGCAGAATCCCACCGCCCCAAATTAAGCCTATACATGGATAGATGAAAAAGCTGCAAGATGTGCAGAGAAAGGAAGTGGGATAGGCAGGGAAAATCCAGGTGCTGTGGGGACTATAGTTCATTTAATTTCAAGGCCCTTTAAGCAAAAGAATACAAAATTACGAATACAAAAAGTTAGGACTCCTCCCAGAAACTTGGCAGGTGTTCATGCAAGCAGGGTTCTGTCGCTCAAACTTATCCTTAGCTTTACCATAAATTCACCTCTGAGGGCCAGCGAGAGGAAGGGGAAAGGGGCTTGAAAGAGATAATGTGAAAACTCTGCTGTTCTCTGGAAGCATCTACCAGATTCTCTCTAAAGAATCAAAGCTAAAATACTTGCATATTTTCTGCCCCGTCAGAACTAAGTGGGCCTTACCTTCCATCTGTGATCAGAAACGCCAAGTGTGGGAATATGGAAAGAATGGCATTAGGGAAGTGAAGGAGGAACTTTATGTAAGAAATTATTTTATTTACAAAAGTGAGATGAAAATAGTTATTTCCGTTGCCAAATTTCAAATGACTATGGATATCAGAAAATATAGCTTTGTGAACATGTATGTGTATTTGAGCATTATTTTTCTGTAAGTAAAATCAAGTATATAGCAATATGGGAGATAAAACACTGTGTACCAGAATATGCAATAATGTGCATAGGTTAGCAATAATTTATTTATTTTTTTAAATTACAAGACATGGGATAACCGCATTACAGGAAGATGAAGATCACAAAAAAAATAAAGAGCAATCATTCTCTACCCAGATATATCCATTATAGTTTTTGTTAATTCTTCTCAGATTTTTAAAAATAAACACCTTTGCTTATGTATTATCCCTGTGTCCTTTGAAACATAGGAGAACCTTCCTCAATGTTAAAACGCACCTCTATTACTTCCTTTGAGCCCGGTCAAGCTGCACTTCATGCTTTAGCCATCATTTTCATCCCTGTTACTAACTGCTTAACAACAGCTAATGCAGCCCTCAATTTCATTAATGGACACGTAATGCCCAGAACATGGGTGTTAATAGTCCCTCTCTACCCTCGGCTGGAAAGACCACATGTAGACCATTTGTGTCCCGGCTCAGAAACGCATTTTATGAGGGTCATTGACAAATAGTATTACATTTGTTCAAAGGAGGATTATCAAGACGGTGAATGCCAAATGAGGGACATTAAAGAAATTGAGGGTGTTTAACCTTGAGAAGAAAAGCCCTGGAATGAAATGGGAAGACGTGATAGATCCCATCAACTATCTGAAGTTTTGTCACATGGAAGAGCATTAGGCTGATTCTGCGTGGCTCGACCATTAGGTGGAAGTTACTGGGAACTAAGTTGCTCGTCAATTGCAGCAAACTTTCTAACAAGGAAGGCTGCCTGAAGTTTTTAATAAGCTCTCTGTTCCCTATTCCTGACAGTGTTCAAGCAGAGATTGGAGCATCACTTGACAGATGTGCCTAATTGGAAGATAAGTTGAACTAGCTGGAGTTGCAAACGCAGAAGTCTTCAAAGGCCCACGCAGGTAGGTGAGAGGAAGTTGACGAGAAAGGTACTATGGAGGGATGGAGCATGTGACATGCTAGAGAGTGATGCCTTCCAACACCTTCACCTGGCTGTGGGCATTCACTTTCATTTCTGAAGCATTCAAAATACACACTCACACACACAATGCAGAGTTAGCCAATGGCCACGTTCAGCCGATGAGGCATTAGTTCATGACTTTTAATCTATATAATTTCTGAGATCTCTTTCAAGTTTAAGATTTCTGTATTGTATGACTAAGTTCACTACTATGCTCTAGGGATTATACAACATTTTTATGGTAATGACCATGAATAACTTTCCATTTATTTTAACTTGAACTAAAACTATAGGATTTTATTGATATTTTACATTTGTAAAGGAAAACATGGACTTTTATTTGTTTCTCATCACCATTGCAAAACCCACGTGAACAAAGAATTAATAGAAGCAGTTCTCATTAGGGTACCATCCATCATTAGAGACATAAGTAAATAGGATCCTTAAAGAACAGAGGGCTTGAATTAGATTTTCCCATTGAATTATCTGTATGTGTGCATTCTTTTCCCCAAGTATTTTGCAAATGCCATATCTATAACTAATATCGGAAAAGGAGATCAAAACTAATACCTTGAATCTGATAGAGGAATAAAATATTTAGCTTTGTTTCAAGTACTAAATATAAAGTCTATTTTGACATAAATTATCTTTATTTTTTATTTTTTATTTTTTTTTAGAGACATGGTCTTGCTCTGTCACCCAGGCTGGAATGCAGTGGCATAATCATAGCTCACTGCTCACTCATAGCTCACTCAAACTCCTGGGCTCAAGCAATTCTTCCACCTCAGCCCCTGGAGTAGCTGGGACTACAGGCATGCAATACCATGCCTATTTGTTTTTTTTTTTTTTTAGAGACAGGGTCCTGCTACATTGTCCAGGCTGGTCTCAAACTCCTGGCTCAAGAAATCCTCTCGCCCCAGCCTCCTAAAGTGCTGGGATTACAGGTGTGAGCCACCACACCCAGCTATTTTGACATTAATTATATAAAACAATATAAAGGGTAGGTTTGCTGTATGTAGGTAGTCAGATAATTGATGACAGACTACATGTTAGAATTACAAAATAATTTTCTAGAGGAAATACAACCTTAAATATATAATAAATTGCATCTTGTTTAAAACACCAGTATTTTGTGCCTCTGATATTTGAGGTGTCTGACTGATGCACTTAAATGTGGGATTTGGTGAAGGTGGTATTTTAAATTGACAATTAACAGACTAATACCAATAACTGATAATTAAAGAGGAAAGAAATATTTGGGGAGGGGAATAAAGCTTATTAATTTAATTTTAGACCTGTTGCGTGTAGAGCTCCTTTTTGATTTCCATGTGTCCAGTTGACCAATGGAGAAAAATGGTTCTAGAGCTCAGGAGAGAGATTTGCACTAGAGCTGTACATTTTGAAGTCCTTGGCATCTAGGTGCTACTGAAAGCCACAGGAACAGATAAGACCATGCAAGAAGAGCAGGTTAAGTAGGAAAAAGGTGAAGACAAAGCCTGAGGTTCTGCAATATTTATAATATGGGAGAGCAAATGGGGCTTGAAAGGCAACTGGAGAGTAGAGGAATCAGGGGGCTCAGAGCTGCTCTAGAGAAAATGGTTGCATAGACTCCAACCAGCCCAGGTTCCAAGAAAAAGAAGGTGGCCAACAAAACCCAATGTCATGGAAGCAAATGGCCAGTGGAATGCAGGATCCTTGGTAAACATGGCCAGAGAAGTTTTCAGGGGAGGGAAGAGCCTGACTCCTATCTACAGAGGGAAGAGGAGGAGTGCAAGATGTTGTGTCCATTCACTGTGGATTCTTCAGTCCTTCTTGTCTTATCACGTGTATACATTGTTTTTATGTTAAAAAATATACAATGCTTCTTTCAAAACCTTTATATAATGACTTATCTTTCTCTCTTTTTCTGCTCAGCCAGGCTCTTTAAAGTTATAAACTAAATTCATCCTCACTTCCTAAGCTCCTGTTTACCTTTCTACCTATTTTCCTTTTTGTTTCCATTAGAGAGTCTGGAGCACTTTTATACTCTGTGTAGAAGGAAAGAGACAATAGAATGGGATTGTCTCCAAACCCATCCTCTGCTAATAATCCCCATTGTCCGACCAACTAGAAGCCAGAGGTCACAGGTGAGCTTGGCTGATGTCATTCAGGAAAGTCAGCCTCCTGGGACTCAGAGGAGAGTTAGAAAGAGTCCTGCAGAGCAGAATCCTCTTCATAATCACGGTGTCAGCTACCCTGCTCTCTTGCCATCATCACCTCCTAACCTTCCTGCTCATCCTACTAGTACTTCAGCTCCAAGAATACTGATACCACTGGATCTTCGATCCATTTACCCCACCACATTTATTCTATCCCTCACCTCACCCAACCATAATTGCCTCTCATTAAGAAGCTTAGAGTTATGGCCCATACTTTCAATCACTTCCTTCAATACATCTTCAAATCTCTTGGTCCCTGTATTAGTTTCTTAGAGCTGCCATATAAAGTATTACAAACTGGATAGCTTAAAAATAACAGAAATTTATTCTGTCCCAGTGATGGAGGCCAGAAGTCTGAAATGAAAGTGTTGGCAAGGCCATGTTCTTTCTTAAGGCTCTGCGGGAGAATCCTTCCATGCTTCTGCCTGCCTTCTGGTGTCTGCTGGCCCTCCTTGGAATTCATTGCCTTGTAGATGCAACTCTCTAATCTCTTCTGTCTTCACTTGGTATTCTTCCTGTGTGTTTCTCTGTGGCCAAATTCCCCTCTTTTTATAAGGGCACTGGTCATTGGATTTGTGCCCATCCTAATCCAGCATGACCTCATCTTAACTTGATTATACCTGCAAAGACCCTATTTCCAAATACCAGGGGTGAGAATTGGAGCATATCTTTGGCGGGGGGGACAGTTCAATCCACAGCAATCCCTTTACCCTGCATTGCTCTCAGCAGGCAGAACATTGCAATGAGAAAAGTGATGCAATCTAAAAAGAACTTGTAAGTCCTCCAGCACCAGTCTATGAACCAACTTGCATCGTGATCCACGTATTCTACTTTTCTCCTAAGTACCGAGGATGAAGCGTCTGCGCTCTTCTCTCAGATCTGCCCCTCCACTTGTGCACTGGGTCCCAACTTTCCCCACCTACCCACTCACTCAAAGATACCACTCCTTTTTATTTTCCATTCTTTTTATTTCATAATCAGTTTCTCCTCTGGACTGAGTCATTCCCATCAACATACAAATATAATATTTTCCAAAAACAAAACAAAAAACCTTCCTTTAATATTCTTTCATTCCCTTCAAGCTATTTCAGCACTTCTTTTTTTTCTTCTTATAAATCTTCTGACAATTTTACCTAAACTTTATGTCTTTATTTCCTCTCCTCCCCATAAGGCTTCATAAAGTTTAAGGGTACAGTCTCCAGGGAGAATCCTTAGATTCACTACTTACCAGTGTGTGGCCTTGGAAAAGTTACTTAACATCATTGCACATAGTTTTCTCCACTATAATATGAAGATAATAAAACCCATCTCACAGAATTGTCATATAGTCAACCTAATATTCATAAACTACTTAGAGGACTGCCTTGCCTAATGTAAAGTGTTACGTAAGTTCTTCTCAAATAAACTACCTTCTATTTCAAAATAAAGCTGCATCCCTATCATTTCTCATATATAAAAATAAATTTAGGATAGATATAAAAACTAAATTCATAAAATTATTCAAAATACTAGAAAAAAGTTTATTTTTATATTATCAAGGTAGTATGTAGTTCTTAAGCAAGTCCTAAAACTTGGGTCACATATTGGAACATATTAATAAATTTCACTATAAAGCAAGTTAACAATCCCACAATAACTAGGAGAAAACAATAGGTAGAAGAAAAGGAATATCTTTCCCATTGATTAAGAGCTCTACAAACATCAAGGAAATATAGCCCTAAAGAAATGATGGACTAAGAATATGAAAAAACAACTCATAGAAGACATCCTAGTTATTATCACAGATTGTCACAAATAGTAACTTAAAGCGACATCCATTATTGCGTCACTGTTTCTGTAAGTTTGGAGTCCAAACACAGCACAGCTTAGCTAGGTCCTCTGCTCAGGGTCTCACAAGGCTGCAATCAAGGCACCAGCTGGACTGTGTTCTCATCGGCAGGCTTGACTCGTGAAGAACCCACTTCCAAACTCATTCAGGTTGTTGGCAACATTTATGTCCTTATGGTTATAAGACTGATGATCCCTGTTTTTTTTTGTTTTTTTTTTTTTTTTTTTTTTTGAGACAGAATCTCATTCTGTTGCCTGGGCTAGAATGCCATGGCGTCAGCCTAGCTCACAGCAATCTCAAACTCCTGGGCTCAAACGATCCTACTGCCTCAGCCTCCCGAGAGTTGGGACTACAGGCATGCACCACCATGCCCAACTAATTTTTTCTATATATTTTAGTTGTCCAGATAATTTCTTTCTATTTTTAGTAGAGAAGGGGTCTCGCTCTTGCTCAGGCTGGTCTTGAACTCCTGAGCTCAAACGATCTGCCCACCTCGGCCTCCCAGAGTGCTAGGATTACAGGCGTGAGCCACCGCGCCTGGCCGATCCCTGTTTTTTGCTGTCTGTGCAGCTTGGATCCAAGAGGCTACCTAAAGTTCATAGGGGGATGTCTGCAGCTCCTTCAACTTGGGTTTCTCCAATATGATCCCTTACTTCATTGAGCCCAAAAGGAGAGTCTCTCACGTAAGGGAAGGCTGTGTCTTGTAAGATCTTTCCCTGAATCAGGTCCACCCAGAATTATTGCCCTTTAGATTGACTCAAAAATAAACTGATTTAGGACTGTAATTAGGTCTGCAAAATTACTTCATCTTTGCCATATTTATTGACTAGATGCAAGTCCTATCTACACTCCACGGTAGGAGATTCTACAGGCATAAACACCAGGAGTGGTATCCATTGGACCACTCTATTATCTATACTCCACAGAAAAGGACGCACAAATGCTTGATAAGACTCATCTGATGCTATTTCCACCTTGCAGATCATCATAAAGAAAAAGTGCTGGTGAGAGTTTGAAGCAGCAAGCACTCTCACAGACGACTGGCACAGTATACATGGACACTTTCATGAAGAATAGTGTTTGACAGCCTCTACCAAAATTCCATATACACATACTGTTTAGGCTACAAGTTCCATTTCTTGATATTTACCCTACATAATTACGAACACCAGGATAGATGTACAAAAATGTTCAAAACAACATTATCATAACAATAAAATTTGGAGAAAACCCAAAACATCTCAAATAGAAGCAGAATTAAATAACTTATGGTACATTTGCACTGTGAAGTATGCAACTATTAAAATTGAATGAGATAGAGCTGTATGTACTAATACACAAGAAGCTTAATATGTTATTGATAAAAATTTTAAAAGTTGCAGAACAGTAGCATCTTATAATACCATTTGAAGAAATTTCTGCATATATACTTATCTGCCTATGCATTCAGCCATCTATACGTTCATGCTTTAATACAATACAGATTGCTATAGTCCAGATTGCTAATAATTTCTTATTAGTTGGATATTTACAACACACATGTGCTACTTGCATATTTTATATGATTTTTAGTTTTTACAACAAAGTGCTTTTTTGTATAGGTTATGTAAGTTTAAGTATGATGCATATTTATTCACTAATATACTCAGCCAAATTAAGATACTTTTCTTTCAGTCCAAGTTTACTAAGTGTTTTTAATCAAGTGGATATTATATTTTGTTCACATATCCTTTTGACCACTAATTCTACTTTTCAGTATTACTCCTACAGAAATATGTACACTTGACTATACATACAAAAATGTTTAATACTACCTTATTGTAATAGTCAAAATTAAGAGAATACCCAAATAGTCACCAATAGAGATAGAGTTAAATAAATCGTGGTACATAGACCCTATGAATGCGCATCCAGTAAGAAGAAGGGGTCTTTTTGTGTTTATAGTTATGATGTTCTTTTATCAAACTGTTGCCTCTATTTGCTACTATTTTATTTTGCATCTTTCCATCTCATACATAAGTGAAATTAGTCTGTATAGTTTTTTGCTGTTGTTTTTATTGTTATTAGGTTTTGATATTAGGGTTAATCTAAATTCATCAAAATAATATACACCTTTTCCTTATTTTCCCAAAATTTTCTGCTTAGATACACTATATGAGAATTAATTTTTACTTTAAAATTATGAAAGAACTGGCCTAAAAACCATATGGGCCTGGATGGTTTTGATCCCTTTTAATTGCCTTTTCAATTTCTTCTGTAATAACAGGGACCAAAGAGAGTACACTAGAGAAAGATGAGTGAGAAGTTCTGATTTTGGATGAAGCCCCATTTTGTAAAAGCCTCAAGGTGAAAGGAACATTCTGAGACCAAGCTAAGAATACAGGCAATTTTCTTGCAGAGACCACAGTGGAACAGACGAACAGAGGGACAATGGGAGAGGGAGATTCACAGAGGCAGGGGAAGAAGTGGCCTAAAATTTGGACGATGCCCAGGGACTCTGGATAAAAGAAGGTATGGAGGGAGTTTGCTAATCTCAGGGCTCTTAAATTTAACTCAAAATTACTTTGCTTTGGTATCAGAATTACTTGAGCCAGTGTTTATGAGAATTCTGTCTTGTTCAATAGATCGGAAAGAAGAAATCTGGGCCAAAACTTCATGGTTTAGAAGAAGCAGTGACTGGGCCTCAAATCCTACCCATCTCTTGGGGACTGTCCTATAAAGCATTCGTCCCCAACACCATCTCTACCTACTGTGTTGATCCTTCCTTTACCTTAAGTCTAGCAGCTCTTAGTAACACACGGTCGGGCAGGGACAATGTTCTTTTTTAAAAACAAATAAATAAATATTTCATTGTTTGGGGAAGAGCTGCAAAGATAGTTCAGAAAGTACATACGTAATTTCTCCCAGTTCCTTCTAATGTTAATCAGGGGTATGTTTGTCAAAACTAAAAATATAACACTACTTAATTAATAGTGCTATTAATTAAACTACAGACTATAGTCAGGTTTAAGTAGCTGTTCCATTCATGGTCTTTCTCTGCTCCAGAATCCAATTCAAGTGACCATGTTGCATTTTAGTTGTCATGTCTCCTTAGTCTCTTCTAGTCTGTGGCAGTTTCCCCATCTTTCTTGATTTTTATGACCTTGAAAGTCTTAAAGAGTATGGCCGGGTATTTTGTAAAATGTTCTTCAGTTTGGGTTTGTCTGGTGCTTTCTCATGATTAGAGTGAAATTACGGGAAAAATCTCCCAGAGACAAGGTATCCTCTCATCGTGAAATATTAAGAGGTACCAGAGGGCATGTGCTGTCAACATGAGCTATCACTGGTGCCGCAAACCTTAATCACTTGGTTAACGTGGTGTCTTCCAGGTGTCTTTATTAAAAAGTCATTATTTTACCCATTCTATTCTCTATTTTTCAGAAGCCAGTCACTAAGTCTAGCCTACACTAAAGGGGAGAGGAATGAAGATCCACCACCTGGGAGGGAGATTATTTATGTATATTATTTGAAATTCTTCTATAAGAAAGATTTTTTTCCTTCCCTTCCATTGATTTGTTTATTCAATCATTTATTTGTGGAAGTATGGTCTCATGGATACTTATTTCTTCCTTAGATTATAATCAAATTCTGTCATTATTTATTTTGTGGCTCAAAGCTAACATGTTTTAACAAGTCACCTGAGTTTGTTTGTTACCCTTACCTCCACCCTACCACCATCAGATTGTAAACTCCTGAATGTAGACACGTGCCTACATATAAAATCCCTTTCTTTTCCTTAATAGCATCCAGCGTAGATCACTGAATATAATAAATGTTTGTTTAATACCTGTTGATAGGTGATAAGTAGAGAGAGAGATACAGAGAGATGTGCCTTTATTAATACCACGTGGCAAATCTATATGAAAACAATTTCAGCCAGATAATTTCCTGTCCCAATCTTCCAGATCTCAGGGGAAAATATGATGTTTGAGAAATGGAGAGCAAGATAAGCACACTTAAGGAAAAAGACATTCTTAAGACAATTCTCAGAGGTAAAGAGTAGTTTATATCAAAGCTTATTTTCCACTTAACATAAGCCTTGACTTTTCTCATTCTACAATGTCACATCTGTGACACTCTGGCCTTTCCCATAAAACTGCTTGCTTATAAAAAAAAAAAGGCCATGGATTTTAGAAAATCAAAACCCTAAAAATTAATTTTTAAGCCATCTTAAAATTTTTAAAAAAATAACATTTACCCAACAGAAAAAAGAAACACTGCAAATTTTAATTATGCTTATTAAAAATGTTATTATTGCAATAATCAATTCCAAAGCTGCATCTAGTAATGAGGTAAACACACTGCCCTGCTACTTGAAAGCTCTTGACTCTAATGTACTAGAGATGTGAGATTGTCTAATCGGGATTCACACCGTCATGCAGTATTACATTTATCAGCCAAGAGATGCATTTGTAAACTCCTTCCTGTGAGCAAAATGCCAAGTGCTCAAAGGCCACGTCTAAACAGTCAAAATGAAGCAGAATATCAAGTAATTACATAACAAATTCAGACGGTGTAGACAATAATTACCAAGACCAAAGCATGCATCCTCAGCTCTTGGACATCTAAGCTATTCATTTAAGTATTGGGCCGGCTATATATAGAAATGACATCAAGTTAAATGTATTTATTAAGGTAAATTTTAACAGGCTTGATTGCTATTTATTCCAATTAAGAAAACAAACCTAGCTATGTAGAGACAACCATTGTATAATGATTAGAATCAAAAAACAAATTAGCTGTAAGAGGGATATTCCAGAACCTTAAACTAGGTTTGCAATATGGTTGGAAGAATGTGTGTGTGTCCGTGTGTGGGGAGAGCTCATCATAAAGAAAGTCCACTTTTCTTATTATTTTATATTTGAAGTCATCAGATTTGATAAGCTACGAACTGAAAGAAGAGCTAAATTTTCTAATATATCTTGAAGTAGGCTCTCTGCTATTTTTGCACAGGGTCAAAGCTGAAGTGTACATGTTGTACTTTGACAGCTTCTATAAATGCTATTTTCCCTTTGCTTACTTCAGGAAACACACCATCTGATCCCCAATTATCATAATGATTTACATAAAATGAAAGCCCCTGCTTTTTTTGTTTCACTGTCATCCATCTGTAGTGTTCCTGGCTGGGCAGGGCAACATTTAAAGCAGCACTGAACAGGTATGTCTATTGCAAAGAAAGGCCATTCGCATACACTCACACACACACAGGATGAGAAGACCACCATTGTTCTCTCTTCCCCAAGAATGCAAGTATTCCACGTGGAGAGAAAAAAAGAGAGAAAAAGAGAGAGATTCCAACTTCTTACATTTCCACACTCGTACTTCTTGCTCCTCTCTTTGCAGTTGTTTCAAAGCAAAGTTTTATCCAGCATCTCGGGACATCACAGGAGAAATCTCAGTCACAGCTTGAAGCACTGGCTCTTTGCCTCAGAAAAGCTTCAGGGATAAAAGAGGTCCTGTTCGTTGCTGTTTGAAATTCTAGCAAACGGCGGAAATAAAATTATTTGTTTGGAGAAGACAGGAGTCCTGGCAGCAAAGTGAGATACCAGGAGTGCATGGCTCTGGGCCAATTACCCAGCTCCCCTGCACTCAAGTAACAGAGGAGCAGGAGGGTGCCATCTCTTTGGGGACCACACTTCTCTGCCCCATTTCCATCACCTCTGAAGCTCTCTGTTTCAAAGGGTTCTTTAGAAAGGTAAAGAAAAAATCTGATTATTATTGCTTACGGACACTGATGTTGGCACAGTTTCCTCTGAAAATGACTTGATCAAAATTGATGAGGTAGGAGTTACTTCATGATCAATTAATGAAGGTTAAGTAAGGCTGGTTAGGATATGTTTTGTCCATGTTTTTCTGGGGCTTAATCAAACTGAGCAGGAGCACTTAGAGGTACAGATGCTACATTCCTTTTCCCATTTCCAATTACTATCTACCAAAGACCAATCTTTTCTCTATCCTGGTATTTCACTGCTGTTTATAATTACTATACATTTATTATAGGTAAACAGTTTATCTCGCAATATTTGAGATGTTTAATTTAAATGGAAATAAAATGTTCTTTTTTGACGTAAAGGTGCAAGATATGGGCTAAAATTGTAGTTCTGAGTCTGAAATTCTGAAGGTATTAGGAGGATTATCTTGAAACAGACTTTAGATTTTTGTATTTGCCTGAGAAAAGGTAGAAAGAAATTTAGTATTTTTATATCACTAAAAGACATGAATTTTTTAAAAAAGGTAAGACATTGCCAATAATATTATACTGGAAATTTTACAGCTACAGAAGCATATTATTAATAAAAGGTTTAATGATAGGAGATCAGAGAAGGACTTAAAGTCGATTTAATTTAAGAGATGATTTAACTGAAGGAAACATAGGAAAATATAAAATATATACTTAATATCTTTGGACATGAAAAACACAATCATAACTCCAGGGGGAAGTTTTGCTGAAAGTGACTAGGTATACCCTCTGCTGGGAAATTTTACGCCACTTTCGCAGCAGCCAGGAAGGAGACATAAACGTGCGAAAGTGGACCCATGACAAGCCATGGAGAGCAGGTCCTTAAAGAGCTCAGCCACATCTCAGCTCCAGTTAATCAAGGCATGAAAGAATAGTGCAGTGTTGCTATTGCTATTAATTTTTTAAGAGAAGTTTAAAATTCAGATTTTTGTGAGCTTTCATGTTTTTTATATACTAGAAATTATTTTTTTCTGTTTATTTTCAAAAATTTTCCAGCCAAAAAAACAAGGTTGGATTAGGTCCCCAGGAAGCCAGTTTATCGCTCAGATTTGTAAGGATTCTAGAGGAGCCAAGGTGGCCAATGCTTGGTAGGCAGTCAATCAAATGTCACTCACTGAGTACCGTGACATGCACAGTTCACTGAGGGTACTAATGCAACCTTCAAGGATGCTTAACTTAACATTACTGAGCAGCTCTTGATGAAGCTCAATATCTTCATGCAATAATGAATTTTCAGTTTCACATTAATGTATCTGATGATGATGGATTCTGTTTTTATGAGCCTTTTTGCTTCCTAGGGAGGAATGGAGAGATCATATACCATATTAGGCTAGGATTGCCCAAACCGAGTGCCAGCAGAGCCTGATAGGAACCTGGATCTTGAGAGCAGCACACGAGTGTCATAGGCTCCAGAACTGAACCAAAGAGGGTTCTTTCTCGTTCTATGATTCCAAAGAGATTCCCTGGTGGAGATGAAGGGGCAAGATTAGACTTCAGGGAATGGAACCAAGAGTAGGGAATCAGAGAGGCAGCTTGTTAGTGTTTCAAGCAAGAGAAAGGTAAACCACATAAGTATAGCATGCAATCGATGTAAAACCTAAGCTAGAACATGACACTGCATGAAAGGGGGAATCTCTGAAGATCTTAATACACTACAGCATCCCTTTTACAGGTAACCCTCATCAACCCCATAGAGGACATAGTGAAATTGCAAAAGGATACAAAGGGATCAGACAAAGTTAGATTTGGGAAAGACCCTGAAACTCCATGGAAGGATAATTGTGCAACGGAAGATTATTAAATATAAGTATGAAATGTGGGAAGATTTGGATGTTGCTCTATATTTGATGCATTATAAAGGGTTTTTATTTTTCTTTTGAAAATATTTGGACATAGTTTCAGGTAGATGTAAGTTATAGCTCTATGGTGTGCCAAGGTATTGCTTATACCTGTCATTTTAAGCTTTTGCAATTCAATGATACTTCGAAGATACAAAGAAAAACATTTTTTGGCAAAAAAGTGAGAGTGGAACCAGGATTAGAAAATTCATCCCTGAATGACAATTAGGTGAGCCAATAGAAACACCCCCCCAAAAAGAACAAGACAAAGACTCCCTCAAGTCCCATAACATTCAATATATTTTCTCGAAAAGGCCATTAACATAGGTCTAAATCAATGTGAGTGCTATGTATGATATTCCTCCAGTGTCGTCATAATCTTAGCATGGTCTTATAAATCAGTGAAGCAACACACTCATATAAACAGTATAAAACCACAGTATAAAACTGTGTACTGCATATGATAAGGCCACTAGCTCTGTAGAATCTAAGTTGATTTTCAAGGGATCTCTAGAGAGTCATGAAATTCATTTTTACCCCATGTAAGCAATGATTCGTCTTCCCCCAACCTCCACCCCACCCTCTTTTTTGTTTTTGCTACACATTGAACAGTTATACCTGTCTTACCAGGATGTTCTTTGGCTTAATTCCAGCCTATTCCATGATATGAGACTCCAGACAACCTTTCATATCAGTGACTTCTACTCAGGTATAAAAGCCCTTTAAAGTCTACTAAAAATCATAGAATGCATGCCTATGTGAAATGTTTTATAGATTACTATTCCATTCCAAAATGGCAGAGTGAATTAGAAATAGAACTGTGGTTATACCTTTTTACACTACTTAAAATATGGGCATATCTATAATCTTCTTTAGCTTTTCAAACCTAAAACTTTTAGCCTGATTATCCTCCCTGCTTATCAACTTAACTGCTATCAGACACACTTGCTTTATATTATTTATATTAACTTTTATTTTTTTCACTTTTACTGTGCTTTAAGAAATTGTGTGCTTTGTACATTTATTTAAATGTATCACTGAGTTCTTATGTGTATAATACCTACGTATTCTAGCTACATAGTATCTCTTTAAATGTAAATAGGCACTAAGTTGGTGAGTAAATGAGTAAAGAATTTTTTTAAAAATACATAAACATTTTAAAAACTGTTGGAGGTTGAATTGTGTCCCCTCAGAGTTCGTATGTTGAAGTCCTAAACCCCCAGCACCTCAGCATGTGGCCTTATTTGAAGACAGGATCTTTACTGAGGTTGTTGTGTTGGGTCACTAGGGTGGGCCAGATCCAATATGACCAGTGTCCTCATAAAAAGGGGAAATTTGGACACAGATACACAGAGGGAAGAAGTTGTGAAGAGACATAAAGAGCAGACCGCTCTCTACAAATGAGGGAGCAGGCCTGGAACAGATCCTTCTCTCGCAGCCTCAGAAGGAACCAACCCTGCTGACACCCTGATTTGGGACTTCCAGACTCCAGAACCGTGGACTTTGGGGAAAGGAGATTACCCTCCACAGTGTGAGCGGGCCTCGCCCAATCAATCGAAGACCTTAATAGAATAAAGACTGACCTCCCCTGAGGAATAAAGAATTGTGGCAGCAAACTGCCTTTGGACTCAAACTGCATCTCTTCCCCAAAGTTTCCAGCCCGCTGGCCCACCCCATGAGATTTTGACTCACCAGTTGCATGAACCATTTCTTTAAAATGAAATCTCTCTTTCCCGTTCTCTCTCTCTCTCTCTCTATATATATATATATACACACACACACATCCTGTTGCTTCTGTTTCTCTAGAGGCCCTAAGATATTAAGCACCTACTATAAATGATAATAAATTTAACATTTTTTATGTTAACAATAAGTCAGGAAATACATCAGACATTTAACATGAGTTATTTCATTTAAGACTCATGCAATCTTGAGGTAGACACTATTATTTTCTAGAATTTACAAATGAGGAAACTGAGGCACAGAAAAGTTAAGTAACTCACTCAAGTCACTGAGCTAGAGATTCTGCCATTCTAACAACAGAACACGTGCATTTAGGTACTGTGCCATAGTAGCCAACACCAGGCAGTGAGCCATGTCCAGGGCCTGAGTAGTAAGGTAGACACAGCGCCTGGCATCAGTAGGTGTTAGAGGTATATGGAATAAACGTAGCACTGTGGCGAGTGCCCTAGAAATGTTTGCTCTACCTCGCACCTGGAAATTACTGAACCTTAGGAAAGAATGATGCTCAGACAGAATAATGTTCATCTCCAGGGAGAAAAATGAATAAGATTTGTTTTTACAAATTCTTCCTCCCGTATATTTCAAGGTTTATAACTCCCAGAGAGGCGTGTGCGCATCTCCGCCTGAATGCAGCCTCATTATGTTCAGAACCAACACCTGAGTGCTGTGTCCTGCAGGTGCGATGTTTTTTCCAGCAAAACCATTAGTCCACCAGGAGTTGCCCATTAAACGTGTGTCTTTTTACAACCAGCTGGATCACTTCCTATTACTCATAACAGGGTTATTTACAAATGAGACTCTAAAAGGGTAACGTTGTCTGCCTCCGCCAAGGTACCCTCTGTTCTATTAAGAATATATAAAAGTAAGTAACAGAAAGGAAACACATCCTGCCAGTTAACGAGATGCCGGTTAAGGGCCAGAGGCAAAGCCCGGGGCTCTTTAAACTAGCCAATCGTTAACTGCTAGGAAATGCCTACAGAGAGGTCACCTCTGGTGATGGCAGGAGAGAGCACGGGGATCTAGGGGAAATATTTCCTGCCACATGAGTGGGAAACCTGAAGGACACAAGAAGACAAACAGAAGGATCCAAGGAACGTTTATCTTTAGTTTTCATCTGAAATATGTTCCACAACCCTACAGGTTTTTTTATGGAAGGAAAATCATGGCATCCCTTTTCCCTCCTTGTTTTTTGTTTGTTTTTTTCTTAAACTGTTTTTACTTTCTTTTTCTCAAATAATGGCAAACTCTATAGGTAGTCTCTGATTACAGATCTGGGCTAAACATTAGGAATTTTAATAACAGGACTTATGATGAATGTCTGCTCTGTTTTACAGTTCATGTTGGTTATAAATTGCATACAGTACTGTTTTGTGTTGACCAAGGATTAAAATGAAACCAAGCCTCTACAAAATACCTAGGTTGGGCTAAGCTTAAAGCACTAGTAAATTTACTCCCTAGAAATATTCACAACATGCCATTCCTACTTGATTAAAGATTAAAAAATCAATTTTGGTTTTGAAACAGCCTTCTGCCTGGAGCTGCTGATTTGATATATTGCTTTTGGCTTTGGTTTCCAAAATGTCAGCAGATGGAGAAACTGAAAAGAAGCAGAAGGATCTGCAAGGGTTCAGGAAAAAGAAACTGGAAGTTTCCTCCTGCTGCTATGTGTCCCAAGTCCCTTCGCCTCCAGCCCTGGCTTAGTAGTCTCATTTCTGTGACACTTCTCACGTGCTTTCTATGGGCTTTTTCTCCACGTGTTATTTCTGCGTTGTTTCTCTTTGCTTGCCAATACACAGGGCTCCAGCGTTCTTCAAAAGCCCCAGAAATAATCAAATGACAGCAAAAAGTAGCAGGAAGAAATAGAGGTAGTTCCCCAAGATTTACTTGAGGATAACGAGGAGGGTTTTATATCATTTAAGCAATAGAACCCAATTTCTTAATTTTAACCTGTCTCTTCTCCCAGATATCCCTGTTTTTGCTATAATAAGGGGCGTATTTATATAATCTTCACTGATTCAGTGCTCAGTCTTTCCCAGATGGTCACAAGCAATCAACCATTGCCCCAAACTTGCATGAAACCCTAGTGTTAGCAGTGACTACCCCTTAGAAAACAAATTAGTTACCGTCTGTTGTTACTTAATCATCCATTTGGCTCAAGCTGCTTATTAAAACATCCCTTCCAGCCACACACACGCTCTCCATGCAAGGAGTCTGGTAAATGAAATTTTCTCCATCTTTGCCACTCGTGTATTTTAAGGATGTGGGCCCCTCCAAGGTGGGCAATGTTTTGACTCACTTTTGTGAGGAAATTGCTCATGTCAAGTATTTATTTATTTACTTTTCATTTTTATTTTAGTTTTTTTTTTATGTCAGCGTATTACGGGGGTACAAATATTTAGGTTACATATATTGTCATGTAAAGTATTTAAATAAGAGAGAAGGAAAAGGAGGTGACTTTGTCAGACTGTCCCTTAATTTGATGTGGAGTACATCTTATTGCCATGAAAGCTTACTGCTATTATATAGAGAAATTCAGAGGAAATGCATTGGAGATGTCACTCTCAGTGAAAACTCTTCTAGGTTGGGGAATTCCATTAGGGACCCTCAGTCTGGTCCCAAATTTATGGTGGGGCAGAGGTGGGAATCTCAGTCCTTATTTTGACTTTTATAAACAGGTGAAAGGAAGAAGCAGGGGAGCTTTATTTTACCTAGAATTCCCCTTTGGGGAGGAATTAAAAAAATAGCACTATTCTCCATCTTCCCGTAAAATTTCGCTTCCTTATCAAAGTCAGACATCTTCATTTTTCTAGTTTGTATTACCAAATTTTTTTCTGGCTATGTTAATAAAGCAAAGGCAGTTATTACTATCAATGATTGTTAACTATGTATAATATGTTTTATGAGAGTAAGAAAGCTGACCTGGGATACATATGTTTAAAGTAACAGTTTTCTGACACAGCTGTCAATGCTAGACAGCTTAGCATTCAAGGGTGGAGGGTTTTATAATAGCAGAAAAGATCAACTAGAATTGGGAAGAATTTGGTTTCTGCAAATTGTTTTGGATTCCTTGGCATCCTGAGTCACACTATAAGGTAATATAAATCTAATATGGTTCAAATTTTCCAACAAGTTAAATGAAGCCTGTCGTTTTTCTTTACTTCTGCCCTCAAATTATTAGGCTGGATGTGATTACAGTTGTTTCATGCCATTCCATCAAAAATTATATATTCAAAACATAAAGCATATCATTAGCAATTAAATGGCACTCTATATTTACTAGATATTTTAAAGTCATTAATTAAAATTTTAGTTCCTGTATGTGTTTGTAATTAGAAAATATTAGGACTTTTATCATGGAAAAACATAGTTTTATATGGTAAGTGATTGTAAAAAAATGTAAAGTTAGTGTAGAGAGAGGATCACCCTTTAACTGCTGTTTCTTAATTCTACCTTCATCTAACTTGATTCCCATAGTGAGACTGTTCCCCATCACACCATATGTCTCTAGTCCTTTTATAAATGAATTGGGCTTGGAAATAGAGATATATTTTGCATGCATAAGGGAGGTAAATTTTTCAATCTAAAAACCAAATCTTTGGGACAGCCTGACATCAATTTATCAGTCACTATAACTGTTCCAACACTATGACAATTAGTTCATTTCTTGTCATTGCACATGTCAGTAAATACTTTTCCTTTAGACTGCTACTCGTTCTTGTCATTTGCTAAGGCATGTAGAGCTTTGCCTAATGTCATGCCAAGACTTTTCATGCAATGACTACAGAAAACAACTCCAAAACTTTGCTGAGGGAGCTGAGTGAGGAAGGAAGCACAGCCTGCTTGCCCCTAGACTGTCAACCAAATTTCACTCGAATTGTCCAAATTAAAAATATATATTTTACTGAGTTTCAGAATCTTTCATAATCATGGATGGGTAATGCCATAAGAATGGACGGAGATCATTAAAATGTTTCTCTTGTGTGTTTAATGAAAAAGAAAGTTAATTCATCATGACATGTCTTCTATATGACCTTCTGTAAGTTATGGCCTACCCACAAAATTAAGCTAGACTCTTGTGGAGTTTAGTGATTTGATTTGCACTCATGCAAATTCACAAGACTACAAACAGTCAATTAAAAATTGTATAAGTAAGGACAGACTCATAAGAGAATAACCTACAGAAAACCTTATTACTAGATATATATTTTACAATATTTTAAGAAGGGGAAAGACAGTTCCAAAACAATACAAGAGTATGATTTGCATTTAAATATGTATTTATAAATCTATAGTAACGAATTATGTATTTGTTGTGTGTATAGTGCATAGCTTTAGATCTAGAAGTTTGTTCACAAAAATCAGAGAGTTTCTCCTCATGTGGTCAGTTTAGGGGCCTCTTACATTTCCTTCTTTATACTTTTCTTTAGTCTTCAAATTTTTCTATAATGGACAAGCATTAACTATATAATCAGAGAAAGTGTCTTAAAAATAGGGAAATAGATGTATAAACAGCCATAAAAGTCCTAAGATTAGAAAGGCCATGTCTTTAAATTCCTTAAAACGAAATGCTAAATTCAAAATGTATAAGGAGAGTAATTTTACACCTTCAAGACTGAAAATAATTTACAGACCTGGTAAATGAGTAGTTCCCATTTTCTACTGAGAGTGAAATACGTGCTGGAGATATACAGCTGTTATGGACAAAACAAAGACAAGGTAGAGATTTTTTAAAGCTGGAGGGTTAACAGTAATATTTTTATCATGTTTTCTCTTTAACTGTATTACAACTAATTGCAGTTTGCTGGGGTCCAGTTAAGTGGATTCATAATTATGTTGTTTAATTTTAATGAAACTGAAGGAAACTAACTCTCACAATACGGACAAATGCCTCTAAAAGATTCCTGCAAAGGAACTACAGATAACAGCTAATACTAATCATCTACACTCAAGCAAATAATAATCACAGAGCTGCTACCTCTCACTCCTTGTCCAAGATCTCCACTGGACCACATTACCATCTTAGAAGCAATAGCCATCTGATAATTCAAAATAATCAAGGAGACTATTTGGAATATGTATGTGAGTGTACTCATATTTGATAATAAATTAATCTCACTCTAAATGCATTCTGTGCCTTAAGATAGTAATGACAGTATGAAGCCATCACATTAATAAGGTATCAAAAATGAACATCCAGGACATAAAAACAGAATGTGACAATTTTAAGGGAAAAATCATGTCACAGTCACTGAAATATTTTATCAAGTTTCTCTATTAAACCATATGGAAGTGTTTGAAGCCTCTTTTAAGGTTCTTTCACATCATTGTGAAAACCAAGTGCCATGTACCAAGGAGGAAAGTCTCCTTCCTGCAATAGTAAAATGGGTGGCAATAATGCACTGAAAACAATAGAGAGATGATCTAAAACTATTTCTTTTTCAGCAAATACTGCTGGAAGATATAAAATATTGCCAGAGACGGAAAGAAACAAGTCACAAATCACACATTCTGGGAGATTTATTCTTTTGGATGAAACTATGGATTATGCTATGTCTCCGCGTATGGTATGTGCTATGTGCTGTTTCAGTAAATGGAATATACAAAGAACTCGTTTTTTGTGAGAGCCACTAAAAATAGTTGCTCTGTTTAAACGTGACCTTTGATAGAATACACAAGTCTGTGACTGGAACAGAGACAGGAGTCTGCATTCAGAGACCAGACATCGCTCAGCTTGTGAAATGCACCCACCTCATCATTGGGGCACAAGCAATTGCAGCAAAAATTGAAACTAGAAGGAAATAAAGTGAATAAACTGCTACAAGATGCCAATTAGGATTCCTGCTGTACAACTCCAATAACGTGTAAGACCAAGTGAATGAGATGACTCGGAGCCGGGCAAGAGAGGGGCCCTAGCTTTAAGCTGTGGCCACAGTTTCAGATGGCCAAAGGGCATTTTTTTTTAAACATGAAGGAATACTTAAAATATTTAATGGCATAGGGAATGAACATATAAATCTTCTGAAGCTCACAGAGGTTCACAGGCTAGCTCACTGCAAAGTACCTAAATGATGTATTAAAAGATGATTTGTGTATTTTTTTTCTTTTTCAAAGACACAAGTGTCAATTTTATCAACCTTTAATCGGATAAAAAGTAGCCATCAGCAATATGTTACCCAGAAAATGTTTTTGAAAAAATAATTAACCTAATGGGTACATTTAAGGTCAAGATGATATTTTAAAAATAAGTCACAAACTGCCTGGTTTTTTTTAAGGAGACTTGCTATAAAAAGAGTGTTTTAAAAATTGATGTTTAAAAATATTTTCATCTTTATGAGATTTTTGTCATTAAAATGATGCAACTAAGTCACTTAGAAAATCTTTCATATTTTCACACTTGAAAAATTAGGAAATGGGATTTTCTAGCCTGTTTTAAGAACTTCCAAATAAAGAGTTTCAATAGAGGATGTGTATCAATTTAAAATATAAAAATGTAGCACCTACTGGGTTTAACTGTAGGAAAAATGGACATTTATCACCCCACTTTTAACAAATGCTTTGCTAACTGCAGGTGGGATTGAAAAATGTTTTATGTTTTAGTAAACAAAACTATTTAGATCTATGAATATTTGTGAGATATACTTTTCAACCTTAAAATCTAGTGTCAGAATAAATATCCCCAGAACCAGACCTTATGTTGTTACCATGAAGTGTTAAATGAAGAATTTTTAGTTTAAAAAAAGGCATATTCAACTATATCGCTCTAGTTTAACAAATTTTTGTGAGTACAAAAGTATTTTACAGTAATAATAAAAAATATTTTTAAACTAATGTTTGTTTCAGCTTTTTTCAGTGTTTTGAAATTTCTTTCATGTATGTTGTATGTTATTTAATTATGTTAGTTCAATAGTGTATGTATAAGTAAGGTTTGAATATATACATATGCATACATACCTATGTGTGTATATATATTTACTTATTGAGGATTTGTTATAAAATTTTAACTGATAGGATATATATTTTTTTTAAAAAATGTAGCTCACTGATCAACAGGATAGACGCGTCTAAACAAGCTTTGAAGACTTTGAATGCAGCAGCAGAACATTTAAAAGAAATGTCTATTTCACATAAGTAAACACATCTAAATCAATGTATTTGTTGTGTGGATTAGTTCACAAAGTAAGGAGATATTTTCCCAAGCAAAATATTGTTCTTTCTAATTGTGTTGTGCCTATTTGAAGCAAATTGTTTTTGCTGCTATAAAGGTTCCTGGGACCTCACTGGGGCTGACAGTCTGGCCAAAGCACCAAGAAGCAATGCACATTTCAGAAATAGATAATTTTCCAGAACAAGACAGTGATCTCCAGAGAGAACAAGACCTTTATTTTCTCAAGCCTTGAGGTAGTTCTTGCTTCTGTTTAAATACCAACGCTCTATAAGAATCACAGCCATTTATCTTACAATTCAAGAATTCTCCACAGTTACCACATAGCAGTTTCATTACAGAAAAAAAAAAAAGAGAGAGAAGTAAATTTCTTTACTATCCCCAAATCAAATAATGAAATTCGCATCTTCTTTGTCTTAGTTATCTATCTTGGACTTCCTGGTAAAAACTGTACTTCAATAAGCATTATATCAGATACATAAAGCAATCATTTAATTTAGGAATGAGGGGATTATTTGTTTTCTGTTTGTTTTTCTAACATTCATAAATATTTTGAAGTCATAGTTAACCATCAACAAGATCAATCACATCATTTTCACAGGATTAAAAACTCATTCTATGTATACACTTAAATGACAATATAATAATATTCATTCTTCCTGTAAGGATAAATGTTTTTCAAAAATTAATAAAATATTGTTTCTGATAGCAAATTTAACAAATACTCATTGTAAAAAATTAAATATGGAAGAGCAAAGGAATAAAATAATCCGAAATAATGTGACTTCTCATATAAATAGATAGCCACTTGGGAAAATAATTTGGTATTTTCTAGTAAAATAAGAAATATCCCTGTGACCCAACAATTCTACTTCTAGGTATATGCCCCAGAGAAACCCTGGCACACTAACCACTAGTGGACATGTACAACAATTTCTTTAGCAGCATCACTCACAATAGCTCCAAACTGGCAACAAAGCAAATATCCGTTGAAAGTGGAATTGTGGAATACTCACACATGGAATCTTGTAGAGCAAGAAAAACAAACGAAGGACAGCTGTATACTACATGAATACTGTACAGCAAAGAAAACAAATGCACTGCAGCTACATGTTACAGGAAATAATGTATAGAAATGGAAATAAATGAAAGCTACATGCTACATGGAATACTATGCAGCATTAAAAAATAATTTCAGCTATATCTTACATTTATATAAAACACTGCATTTGTTCACATGGCTAAATCTTGCAAATATAACGTTGAGAAAAAAATGCAAATCACATAAAAAATAAATATTCTAATTTATGAAGTTCAAACAAAAGAATGCGATTAAACTATAAAAATTATTTAAAGATACATACATGGGTTTTAAAGCTATAAAGCAAGGGAATTGTTATCTCAAGTCAGGATATCTCTAGATATCCACTAGATAGAAAGGAGAGAAATATAAATAGGGAAGGGCACAGAGGGGTGGGTTTTAACTCAAAAAATTAGATATTGATCATTAAATCATATATCATATGCAAAAAAAGTCATGGATTAATAGTCAGGACTTGTACACTGGGTCCACAATGTCATTAAGGACCAGGCTCCTTGTTTTTCTACTCTGTTAGCCTCCCTACATGGCTTTTGTCTTCATGGTAGCAAGATGGCTGTTACACTACCAGACATCACGTTCTCCATCTAGGCAGTAAACAGGTAAAAACATAGCAATCTGTTACAACAGATGCCTGGCAGTGCCACAGCCATTTTGCTACAACATAGGCAAAAGTCACACCTGAAGACAATGGAGGAGGAAGAAACAATAAAACGAGATATTTTCATCAACCTCATTTGGAGGAGGTATTTGGAAAGCGGTATAAAAACGACCTTTATAGGAAAACAAAGCATCCTGCTTCTTATGAGCATGTTAGAACAAATAATATATAGAAAGAATTATTTTGGTGTCAGGAAATTAAGACCAATAAATATTTTGTAGCTGACATAAATTGGGCAAAGAAATCTTTATGGATATAAGACGTATATAGAGAAGAAAATTAACCAACTATATTGATAGATGCTAAATCCTGAAACCATGTTAAAAAATAATAGATGATGTGAGGATATGTGAATCTCAAAGTTATAAGGGAATTAAGAGACTGTCCACTTCAACATCCATTTCAATATCTCATCTAGTCATTACAAATGGCTTATGAGTATGCAGTGCTTTAAAACACATGAACCCATGCTTTCTGCTCTCACTTTCATTTCCAGCTTTGTTTCTTCTAGTAGTGGGTGGACCCACACAACCATTGAGAGGGCTGCAAGCAGCTGAAAGAGTAAGTAAAGTCAGAGAGATTGTTTCTTTTTGGTTGCTCTCTCTCTTCCTACCTTTGTTATAAGCATCCTTATGCATCCTGTTCTATAAACAATTAGATCCAGTACAAATCAGAAAACTCAGCTTGGATAGAGAAAATTAGCAAAGAAGAAATCTAGAAAGCCAGGGTCCCTGGCCATAACACCACCTCAACCCAATCCTTGTTCCTAGCCACGTAGTTCGACAACATGATTTATAGTCTATGAAGTCAGATATTTCACAGACATAATGGTTTTCTAGGCCTCTCCTGAGCATTACTTTAGAAAACAGCAACATTTTGGTACACTAATTCCTTCCTGAGGAACAAATTTCTTAATTCCCACATTTACCACATCATCTCTTCCAGGATTCAAAGTACTTATACTGGAAATATACAGAATGCTTGAAATATCTGCAGTGAATACTTTGGAATTATCTGGATTCTTCCTCATTTCATGAAGGTTTAAAGGCATCGTGACATGGTAAGGCAAACAATGGCTGTGAAGACAGACCTAGTTTTAAGTTCTAATGCTGTTATTTATCAACTATATATTAACAAATTTCTGAAGATTCTTATTTCTCATCTGCTAAGTCCAGACAATAAAACCTATTTCACTGGGTGACTATGAGGATTATATTAAAAAAACATGTTTCATGCTTCTCAAAATTCCTGAGTATTTTGTTTTCAGTCATGGAAAATTATGGTGCAGCCTTCTGGAACATAAATTTTATTCTAAGATTGGAGAGTGAGGGAAGTTAAAGTAATTTGACTCATAAATAATGTAAAACATTGATTAGCTATTAAAACAAGCATATATCATAGAGTTCAAAATTTGCATGAATATCTAAGCTAAAACAGAAAACTTCAAAGAGAGCTGACTCATTCAGTGAGCTGCCACAGAGTTGCTCTTGCATTAGAAATATTCAGGTGAAAAATTTTAGAAGCAATATATATATGGCCTCCTCTAGGTAAAATTCCTTTTCAATGGATATTCCTGATGAACTCAGCATTGCACATCATGCCAACTATGATACAGCCCCAGGGATGAGAGAATAAATGACAATGCAACAGAGAACAAAGCACGACATATATGTGACAGAATCAATAACCCCTTGAACTCAGTAGACTAAGAAAGAAAAGTCATTTTGAGGGGGATTAAGAACTTTCGAGAGAGTGGATAGCCTGAGGCAATGCCCAGGGCTATTTGTCCCATATAGTCATTAGCTTTCTGAAATAGTTAACCATGATGTCTTTACCAACATGATATACATACACGTTGGTAATCGCAGAAAAATGGATAGCTTGCTAATATACTCTTAACTAGCTGACTTGATGCTCAAGGAAAATGAGAAATGTATACCACTTTTTTTTTTTAATCGTCTTCACAGATACAGCAAATAACCCTAGATTACTCTTGCAGTTGTGGAAGTAGCTGTAGAAATGACAATGCTTTCAAACTGAGGATTGGAATCCACTAAGAAGGTAATGAAAAAATTTAGCTCAGTCATCTGATACTTTTATTCCATAAAATAAAGTATTTCAATGAAATAGAATGTCAAGGAAAATACCAGAAAGCGTTGTATTCTGTAAGAGTAAATATTGTTTTTGAAACTTTGATTCAGTTATCTGTGACTGGTTCCAAATATGTGTGTTCCATAAATGTGTGTAGCTGGTCCCATGTAAAATGAACTTTGTATTGTGAGTTGCAGTCAGAAAGACTTGAAAGCTCCTGATAAAAAGTACTCTTTGATTTTACAGATAATGAGACTCATCACAAAGAGTTTACAGGCTTTGAACAAGCAGATCGTGAATTTTTATTAATGTTAGGACTTGAGGTAGCACTCCGGTGTCCTGATTCACTCCAAATTTATTTTTCCATTTGTGTCAAAAACCTTGAAAATATATTCATTTCAAGAAATATCTTAATGATATTTAAATAAACACCAAAAAATGTTTATGTCAAAGGGCTTACATATCTAAAAATATGAGAGAATATGTTTATCTCAAAAGTCTTTGCCCATTTCCCTAAAAACGTTGTGGTAGACAGCCTCTGAGATGACCTCCAGTGCTTCTCCACTTCCTGGTGTTCATGACCTTGTATAATCCAATCCCCTCTCCTTGTGTTACTTCTGAGATGAGATTATAAAGAGATCGTAACCTCCATCATGTTTGGTCTTTTTCTCCTTCTCTTGTCCACTCTAATGAACCAGCTGCCATCTTGTGACCTGCCCTGTGAAATGACCCAAATGGCAAGGAACAGAGGGAACCTCTAGCAACAACCAGTGAGAAACAGGCCCTTGGTCCAACGATTGTGAGAAACTGAATACTGCTAACCACCAAGTGAGCAGGCTTGGCAGCATCCTGCCCCTGTGAAGCCTGAGTGAAGACCAAAGCTCTGGCCCTCACCTTGATTAGTCTTTAGAAAGACCCCCAGCTAGAGGACCCACCTAAGTTTGTATGAGTTTTTGACCCACAGAAACTGTAGATAACAAGTGTTTGTTATTTCAAGCTGCTAAGTTTGAGAGTAACTTGAAACACAGCAATAGATAACTAATAAGCCAATTATTTCCCATTGAGATATGAAAAATACTAGGAAAAGATTGTGATGATTTTCCCTGCTAATAAAAGGAAAGGTTAAAGTAGCCTTTAATACAAATAACCTCATAAGAGTGGCAAGATGAGAAATAGAGAAAAGTGAGATCAAGGTATAGTAGACTGAAATGTGAATATAGGGTTAAAAATAATAAATTACAACGTCTATAATTATTTAAAAATAAGCACTGACAAAAATACAAAGAAATTGGAAAACCTCATATATCGCTAATGGGAATGTAAAATGGTACAAGCAATGTGGAAAAGAGTTTGGAAAGTTCATCAAAAAGTTAGATACAGAATTTTCATTTAATTCCAGCAATTCTACTCCTAGATGTATACCCAAGAGAATTAAAAGCATATCCAAACAGGAATGGTCATAGCACCATTATTCATAACAGTCAAAAAGTGGAAAATATCCAAGTATCCAACAATAAATAGATGGATGCACAAAATGTAGTTTGTCAGTATAATGGAATATTATTCAGACATAAAAAGAAATGAAGTACTGATACATGCTACAACATGCATGAACCTTTAAAACACTATGCTATGCTACAAATCCGACAGAGGGCTGATAACCAGAATCTAGTTGATCTGTTTTTTGTTTCTTGTACTTACAAGGTTGTAAGAACTCTCCATGTAAAATAAAATGTAGTGTTCAAGGTAAAAGCAACTGAAATATTTTTGAAGAAGTGCAGTTGTGAAGAATATTCTGAGAATGAATGTATATATGCATACACACATATACACATATATACATTCTCTCTCTCTCTCTTTCTCTCCCTATCTATAAATAGCTAACACAACTTCTATGAGTATTGTTATGTATGTGTGGTGACAACAGGGCCTGTTGCGGTGGGGAGATGACCACACAAGAAGACTGACCAAAAGTTGAAGTATTAAATTATTAGGACTTGGTAAACAGACGAGCAATCAAGGTTTTACCCAACCGCCTACCTCTGTTTGTATAAAGAAAGTGTTTCTGATTTTGTCTTGGTCTTATGTACAGTTACCACACCAGTACACTTTCTTGAATTGCCTCTCATTTAGAAACAGTTGCAATTTTAATATCTGAAAAATTAACTTGCATATTTTACATAGCTGAGAAGAGAACACTTTTGATTGACGAGCTGAATAAATTGAAGAGTGAAGGACCTCAGAGGAAGAATAATGCTGGTCCCATATCCAAAAGTGAATTTGTCCCATCCAAAGGATCAGTTACTTTGTCAGAAATTCGCTTGCCTCTAAAAGCAGATTTTGTCTGCAGTACAGTTCAGAAACCAGGTATGGTGATTTTTATTTGTATCACTTTTAGATCACATGTTAAATTATGAACCTTACCTAGATAGGAATTGTATCATACAAGAGAGGAACAAGTAATGCATGCATAAAGATGCAAAGAAATAAAGAAGTGCAAACCTTGTATCTTGAGCTTTTTGTTTCTTTTATCAAGATATGTATATAAATTATGTTAAGTATTTAATTTTTAATGATGACTTAGTTGCTCATTGGCTTTTACAAAAATGATATTAAAAACAAACCTGAAATGAAAAAAAAAGATGTGTATAAAAAGTACAGAAGAATTTCATATATAGAGTTACCAATCTACGCAATAATGGACACGGCTTTAACTGAAAGTAAGGCTAGTTAAATCTAGTTTGGAATATTAAAGTTTTATTGAATGTTAGGTATGGTTGTTAGAGGTTTTTAAAAATTGTTATCTGTATGGAACACTCTCTTTGAGGGAAAGGAGAGCTAAACATAGGTGACAAGTGAATTTCAGGTATTGGGAGAGTAAAGAATGGAGATCTTAAAGTTTGAACATTTTTGTAGGAATAAGGTAATTTAGATTCTAATTCTTGCTGTTGTCTGATTTTGGTGGGATCTGGGCAAAATTCTATTGGTCATTTAGTATGTACCTTGAGATATGTGGTCATTACAAATAGAGAAATAGTTTACGTTTTCATTGTAATTTATCTCTGAGTAGCTTTTACAGAGATACAGTATTTTAACCTCAGTTTGAATAGAAAATTATAATTTACCTTTTTAAGGTTTATTTTATTAGATAAGAATTAAAGGTCATTAGGTAAAATTCAAAGTCAGCAGAAGTTGAGAAATGTAGAGCAAATGATTTCAATTGACATAATAGGAAGAGACCTTGGTGATGCTTAGTCCAGGATTCTGGCTGTCTGCTTAGGTCTTTATTTAGCTTTTTGTGTCTGAAAAGTTGATTACAGTAATTTTTAAAATAAATTTTATATAAATCAGTTGCAGTATTACTTAATTCCTTGGGTATTCCAGAATGCTGATTAGCTAAATCTGATTTTGCTTGTGCTAATTATGTAATGTGATTACTTCTTGCAGATGCAGCAAATTACTATTACTTAATTATTCTAAAAGCAGGAGCTGAAAATATGGTAGCCACACCATTAGCAAGTACTTCAAATTCTCTTACTGGTGATGCTCTGACATTCACTACTACATTTACTCTGTAAGTAAATTAGGCTTTTGATGGTTCAAATACATTTTTCTTGTATTAATAGTAGAGTTGATATAGTATAAGCTTGCAGGTGGCATTTATAATCTTTGAGATGCATTCTGTTCATTCTTTTTACATGGACAAATAACTCATTTTTCAATTTGTTGGTTTAACTTTTCTTATATGTTTCTTATCTTTTGTTGAATAGCACATTTTTTCCATATGGCTGTAGGTATTAAATATTTTGATGTGATATATATTAAATTTGGAACTTTTTTTTTTTTTTAAGAGACAAGTTCTAACTCTGTTGCCTGAGTTGGAATGCAGTGGTGTCATCATAGTCCACTGCAGCGTTAAACTTCTGAGCTCAAGTGATCCTTCTGCTTCAGCCTCCAGAGTAGCTAGGACTGTAGGAACATGCTACCATGCCCATCTAAGTTTTCTTATTTTATAAAATTTTTTGTAGAGATGAGGTCTCACTGTGTTGCCCAGGCTGGTCTTGGTCTCCTGGGCCCAAGCAATCCTCCTGCCTCAGCCTCCCAAAGTGCTGGGATTACAGCTGTGAGCTACCATGCCTTGCCTTAACATTGAATCTTCATGAAAAGACATTTATATTTAGTGAAACAGATTTATTTTGAAATAGAAGAGTCAAAATCTACTTTGAAAAAAATTATTAATACTACTTTTGTTATTGAAGATGTTGAATTATAAAATACTGAGGAAAATACTTATGACATATTATAGGAAAAAAATAGACTGTTCTTACCAATTCTTATTGTCTTTAGTTAAAGACACAGTGGATTCCTTTACTCTCAGTGTTGTAACAGTATTTATGGCATCACTTTTAATGGAATAGCTTGAGGGTTTTCTCATAGTTTTATTTAATGCTTTATTTTTCCAGGCAAGATGTATCCAACGACTTTGAAATAAATATTGAAGTTTACAGCTTGGTAAGCAGTTAAAGCCTTCTAAAATAATAGTATATTTTTCTTAATGATATTAGATTTTAAATTAGTTATGCTTTGGGTTTATGTGTAGGTACAAAAGAAAGATTCTTCAGGCCCTGATAAGAAGAAAAAAACATCCAAATCCAAGGTGAGAATTAAAGAAACCCAGTAAAATGTTATAATCAGAAGTAATAAATATCATCATACCAGTTTTATGTACAATTTTTAATGTTTATAAAGTTTTTGGATCAGTTTTATACTTTAAATTTCTAGTTACTGTGTTATGTAGGTATTAATACCGAAAGTAAACTAATAGTGGGTGATCATGATTCTAGGTATAAGCTCCTGATACCCTCAGGCTAGGTAATTTTATTTTCTCTACATTTACTTGACACTAACTTTTATAACTGGTTAATACTTTTCTCAGGGCTTTTCTTTGAACTCTTGTCTCACTAAGTTCTCTAACCCAGTACAGAATTATATGGTCACTGCTCAAGCATAAGGAATAGAAGCTCTAGCTTGCTTTCCAACCTCCCCGTCTTTGCTCTTTTATTCTCTTCCTAAGTCATCATTTAAAACAATTGTTTTTCTGACAAAAAAAGAATAACAGTATGAGAAAGCCAAGGACTCAAGTATAAGGTATTCATATTTAAGAATTATTTTCTGTGTAGGAACATCTCAAGGTTGGTTAATTTTAAAATCTGGATCATAATGTTTAATAGGAAATATACTAAGCTATCATTTCTTTTAGGCTATTACTCCAAAGCGACTCCTCACCTCTATGAGCACAGTAAGTAGAATTTTTAAGAAATTGAGCTTCCTTGAGAAATCTTCATCTTACACATACAATTTTAAATTGGTTGACCATTTCTAAACCCTTGGCACTATGAAAATTTTGAAAATACATGAATAGGGAAAAATCTCTTATATTTATGCAGGAAAAACGTTTTCTGAAATGTCTTTATTGTGTTAAAAGAGTTTTATATTTAATATTTAAATCATTGTATCAAATAAAAGAAATAACTTATGTTTCTTTTCACACCTTTTTAGAAAAGCAACATTCATTCTTCAGGTGAGTCGATCTTGAACTACTTAAAACTTTAGAATAAAGTGAAGAACTAAGTAATTGCATATATATATGCCATCTTGATTTATGAGTGTTTACCTTGGTCTCTTATGGGATAATATTTTTTATATGGGTTTTTAAATAACATATAAGATTACTGGCCAGAATAGCATGTAATCTCATTGCATCTTCATCAGGCACCACCATGGACTACCAATCATTACGTTTTTCAGGCTCTAGTAGTCAATATACATGTGATCCCTAGTCACTTGACAATGGCAGCAGGTGACATTACGCTTCACCTCAACTTCCCTTGTTCTGTAGATTTGTTTTGTGCTATCTGCCCTGTGGAGTTTACTTCCTTTAACTTTACTGACCGTAACTGGCACTATATCATGTCAGAAGAGCATCTTTTTAGTTGACTGGGAACTAGAGTGCCAGTGAGCCAGAAAAGGCTTCTCTGGAATGGCATTTGGCCTGTGTTTTCCAAAGGGAATTAAGATGGAGCTGGTTGCCCTTACTGCTTTTGGGCTATTGGTCTTTTTCTTCTCTGTAGCATAAGAGAGTTACTAAGAAGACTTGTGCAGAGATAGTCTCTGCTGCTAATTATGTCATGCTGGAACTGTAACTAGGAATAAAGTCTTGTCCTATTTTTATGGAGCAGTTGCTTTTTATGTACATATTTTTTAGGTCTGTGACTTTAAAAATTCATTCATCCCAAATGTTAAGGAGTGCCTGTACCTCACTTAAAGTACAAAATACTTGATAGTTTTCTTTCATTAGGACATATGTTGATGTTTTGTTTTCTTCCATATTTAAAGATGGAGGAAAATGAAGCAGGCCCTTTCTCTGTGGCAATTTAATTTCATCCTATTAGGATGGGATGAGGAATTACTATTTACATTTAGAAAAGTCACTCTGAACTAAACAGTTCCTCTTTCTTCACAGTTATGGCCAGTCCAGGAGGTCTCAATGCTGTGCGTACCAGCAACTTTGCCCTTGTTGGATCTTACACCCTGTCATTATCTTCAGTAGGAAACACTAAGTTTGTTCTGGACAAGGTAATCCAACTTTATTTGTAAGGGTGTGTTGTGTTTTTTTTTTTAATTTTAGACAAATTAACTCAATGGAAATGCTGCAGTGCTTTCAAGTATTTGGAATCTTTGGCTGAAAATGTACATTCTTAGAATTGCACATTTTTAACTAGGTATGGGTGTTATATTTTTTGATGTTGGAAGTGTTTCTCCCTTGTCTCTTAACAGTAGTGTATGCCGGCTTATTCAAAGTGTCACTTTGTACTACAGAATTATTACTTCTTGCATTTAGATATTAAGTTTACAGTTTTAAAACATAATGTCTTGCCTATTTAACTGATATTTTGAAATAAGCAATATTTTATGGATTTAGATTTGACAAGATAGAGAAAGATAATCTCTTAAGAAAGTACTTATAAATCTAAGGGATTTTCTGCCATACTTCCCTCTCAAGTTAGAAGCTTCGGAATTCAAATCTGTGTTATATCACCATTGAGTACTTTCTCATCATAATGTGATAAAACTAACCTTTTAATAGCTAACGAGACCATTTTAAGGAATAAGCGAACTAGAGGCAAATTTTATTCCTTGGGTTGACTCCTGCTATATAATACAGTGATATTTGATATTATTATAAGAGATTTCTATAGTCAGACTATTGAGATGAAGAAGTATAGAAATATTAGAAGGCCTGATTCATGTGTTTGCCCTGCTAATAATTTATTCTTTTACATTGAGCAAAGTTGCTTCATTTCTCTGGGGTTTTACTTTCCCAGTATAGAATATTAGGTTAGCTTAAAATAATCTAACTTTAAAATTCTATGAATTTTTCTTTAGTTGATGGACCAAAACCAGACTTATATATGAAAATTTGATTCCCTATTAATGTATAAATATATTTTAACATGTTAATTTTAAAAAATTTATGTAACTTTTTATTTAGTAATTCAGCTAGCTTAACAAATCGAGTGATCCTGAGTTTGTTTTTTTTTCTCTTTTATTTTGTTTGTTTTAGATAAATTATGATGTAAAAGCGCAAGAGCTACTGGGCTATATGTTCCGAGAAAAGGTTGCTGTATTTTCTTTGCTTGAAACTAATGAGCTTAAAAATCAATCCTTAATTTTTGATCCACATGTATTTGTTTCACTAACAACTCTTTTTGTTTATTTTGAATAATTAAGGACATTATGTACATTCTTTCTTGAAACTCTTAGAGATGGACATCTCTTTCTCCTGTCTCATACTTTAAAGTCTGCTTTGAAAGTTCTCTATTTTTTTTCCATGCATGTTTGGTATTTGGGTGTTTTTCTATATTCTTTCTTCTTTCATAGTTCTTTAAAATTCTATATTCACTCAATGTTAATTTTCTAAGCACCAATTAGAATACCAAATTAGTAACTATATTTAAAACTAAAAATTATTTAATATTTTTGACCCCCCCCATGTACTAAAAGAGCTCTTGGTGATGTTTTAAATAAAATTAGAAAACCTTTATGGTCTTGATTAGCTAATAGGTGCATTGCTCTGCTTATTAATTTTGAAATTAGAATGCATTTGACACTAAAATACTGACTATAAGCATATATTTTAGAAAACTTTAGATTTTTAATATTCTTGTAAAGATCAACTGCAGACATTCTGTGGGTTAAAAGAAATACTCATTAGCAAAATACTGGACGGTGTTTTTCATTTTATTTTAAATTCTTGAAACGACTTGCAAGTTAGATAAATACAGGAATTGGGGTTTTTGTGAACTGTATTTCTTACTCAGTATTGTCACAAAGCCAATTTCTGCATATGTAAGAGATTTCATTAATCTCTAAAATGAAAGAGATTTCAGTGGCATATCTTAAATATGGACTGTTCTTTTGAAAATTTTTTTTGACTTCCATTTTAATTCAAAATGTCACACTTACAAATTAAAATTAAATTATATTTCCATTCTCTTAACTCCTTTGAAATTGTAACAACGAATAGCCAACAACATGATCGAGTGCAAAATCAAATCACTCAATTTAAGTGATTGTGTCTTTTATTGTTAAGTCTCTTTCTTAGTCAAATACAGTACAATTTAGAGGCAAAATTAGGGACAAATTTTGTGCTTTTATGAGTGATGAGGAGAAGCAAATATTTGTTCCAATTGCTTGCAATTGATGTAGGAGCATATTTAAAATAATTAAGTTTAGGTGTTCTTTAAGTTTGTGGGACAAATGTGAGACTTTCTATATTCATAATAACCCTGTTTAATTGACTTTGAGAGATTAGACAGATCTCTCATATCCTACCAGATACTGTCAGTACAAGGGGGTGTTTGTTTATTTTACTGGTACCTGGACCAAAATCATACAACCATCATAGGGGTTATCTCTGGGATCCCCTTCAGAATGGGATTTCTATTGAGGTTAATCCAGTTGTTTGCTCTGCAGATTTAAGACACCACTAACTACAGATTGTTACGATATTTGGGGTTATACATATCTGGGTTAAAGCCTGGCTTCCTGAAACTTAAATTACCAATCTCAGTGATTCAGACTCTCAAACCCTTTCTTTGAATATTGAATTCAAAACAGTTATAGTTTTTTTGTTTTTTGTTTTTGGGACAGAGTCTCACTCTGTTGCCCTGGCTAGAGTGAGTGCCGTGGCTTCAGCCTAGCTCACAGCAACCTCAAACTCCTGGGCTCAAGCAATCTTCTGCCTCAGCTTCTTAAGTAGCTGGGACTACAGGCATGTGCCCCCGTGCCCGGCTAATTTTTTCTATATATTTTTAGTTGTCCGATTAATTTCTTTCTATTTTTAGTAGAGACGGGGTCTCTCTCTTGCTCAGGCTGGTCTCGAATTCCTGAGCTCAATCCGCCCACCTCGGCCTCCCAGAGTGCTAGGATTACAGGCGTGAGCCACCACGCCCGGCCAAAACACTCATAGTTTTATTAGACTTTTATAGATAAAGGGAGAAGGACATCAGAAAGTTCTTCTGACTTAAAGGTACCTCATAGATATTTATGCCTTCTAGGAAATAGAAATGTCAGTTTAAACATTATTAGGGCAAACCATCATGAAGTAAAACAATTAGAATTATTGAGCTTTGGGGTTAGAGTGGTTAGACATTCTGGCGTGCCCAAAGCTATCTAGCTTATGCCTGTTGGCCTTGCGTACTTACTTTATTTTTATTATCTAAAATTTTCTTTTTTTTAGAGACGGACTCTTGCTTTTTTTTTTTTTTTTTAAGAGATGGGGTCTTGCTCTGTCACCTATGCTGGTGCCATCATAGTCCACTGCTGCCTCCAACTCCTGAGCTCAAGCAGTCCTCCCACCCCAGCCTCCTGAGTGGTTGGGACTGCAGGGTCATGTCATCACTCCCGGCTAATTTTTTTTTTTTTTCACTTTCTTAGAAACAGGATCTCCCTATATTGCCAAGGCTAGTTTCAAACTCCTGGCCTCAAGTGATCCTCTTGCCTCAGCCTCCTGAGTAGCCGGGACTACAGGCGTGAGCGCCTGTGCCTGGCTGGCCTTGTGCAGTCATTAATAGCGCCCCTTTCACTCTCAAAAATATCCTTGCAGATAACAAATTACATGATCATGTTGGGTATAGATTATGTTTTACTGCTCTTAACATAATCTTTGAAGTGTAGATATCTTACAAGACTCGTTTGTTAAACATAAAAGAGAATCGGATCATACATTTCCACTGAGGTCTTGTGGGGAGGGGACAGTAAGCTTGACCCTTCTGTGAATATTCTCCATTCACTTCTTTATCAGGACAAGCTTCTAGCCAAGAATATTTTCTACTTTTCCACAACCAAAAAGTACGAGGGCACATTTTCTCCTCATCTTTCTTAAATTCTTTTAACCAGTAGCATTCTCTGGACTAAACAATGCAATTGTGGTAATTAATTAGCATTGAGAGGAAAGACCTCGAGGAACTTAAAACTGACTATAAGGAAAAGAGAAAAGCAAGGGGATTTTTCACAAACAGAATGATGAGGATATGATGTTTTGATTCTGCATCATGGATACCTTTTAAATTTAGGAAGTGGGAGATTTGTCTCCTGGAATTAGTCTATTGAAATTTATACTTTTTCTCCTAGAATTCCCTCTTTAAGTTATCTTTATTGTGTTGGAGGATCAAATTGTTGGAAACTATAGTAAAAATCTTCAAATTTAGACTGAACTAAGGTTAAGAAAAATAAAATTTTTGAATTTTATCCAGTGTTTTCTTATTGTTCAGTAAAAATGGTGATCTTTTGGAAGTGGAACTTCTTTTTGTGTATTCTTACGACACACATTGGGATAAATTTAGTGAAAAGAATATAGGTGTAATTTTCGATGTCTATGTATAGTTGGCAGATCAGCCAAGGTTGAGAGTGACGAGTCATCACATCATGACAGTAGTGGGATCCGGTCTGCATTTAGGCCATTCCATACCTTCTTTGTGTTGAACTTAGGTAGTTTTTCAGATGGATTTCAACATCGACTTTCACCACTAGGTCTAAGTTAGCGTCTTTCTACCCTCTCCGTTATGCAGACTTATATTGGGTATGGGGTCCTTAATTTTGGAAATCTTCCTAGAAGTAAAATGGCACAAATAATATTCAATAAAAATTGTCATCATGAAATGTATTTGACTCTGTGTTATATGTATTATAGGGCAACTTTATTTTTTACCCATATATAACCTACAAGATTATCTTCTTTGAAGAAATGTCTATTCAAGTCCTTTTCTAAATTTTTGCTTTGGCTTGTTTGAATTGTTTGAATTGGGTTGTTTTTTTGTTGCTGAGTTATCAGAGTTCTTTGTATATTCTGTACACTAGATCATTATCAGATACATGATTTACAATATTTTCTACCATTATGTAGATTATCTTTTCACAATGTGCTTTGATGGACAAAAGTTTATAATTTTTTTATAACTTTTTTATAATGGTAAGTAACACATAAGATTTATCCTCGTAACAAATTTTTAAGTGTACTATAAGCACAATATTGTACAGCAGATCTCTAGAATTTTTTTCATCTTGATGATTAAAATTCTATACCCATGGAACAGCAACTCCTCATTTTCTTCTCCCCCAGCCCCTGGCAGCTGCCATTCTACTTTCTGCCTCTATGAGTTCGGCTACCTTAAATATCTCGTATATTGTTTCTCAGCCTTTTGGCTAAGAGCAAGTGTAGATACCTCATGTAAATGGGAATCGTGCAGGATTTGTCCTTCTGTGACTGGCTTATTTCACTTAGCATAATGTTAAGTTTCATTCATATTGTAGCATATGACAGAATTTCCTTCTTTTTTATGACTAAAGAATATTTCGTTGTATATGTGTACCACATTTTATTGATTTATTTATTGATCTACATTTAGGTTGTGAACAATGCTGCAATGAACACGGAGTACAATTGTCACTTAAGGAACCAGATTTCAGTTCTTTTGGTTAAATACCTGAAAGTGGGATTGCTGGGTTATGTGGCAGTTCTATTTTCATTTTTCTGAGGGTTTTTAATTTTGATGAAGTGTAACTAACCTTTTCTTATTTTACTTATGCCTTTAGTATCATATCTGAGAGTCCATTGCCAAATTGATGATCATGAAGCTTTACCTCTTTTTTTCTATGAGTTTTATAGTTCTAGCTCTCATATTTAGGTCATTATCCATTTTGAGTTAATTTTTGTATATGGTGTGAGTTAGAGGTCCAGATTCTCTTTTGTGCATGTAGATATCCAGTTTTCTCAGCACTGTTGAAAAAGACTGTTCTTTTCCTTTAGATGGTCTTGGCATCCTCGTCAAGAATTAGTTAACCCTCTATGTATGGGTTTATTTCTACACTCTCACTTTTATTCCTTTTGTCTGTATGTCTGTTCTTATGCCAGTACCACACTATTTTGATTACCAAAGTTTTATATTAAGTTTTGAAGTTGGGAGGTACAATTCTTCCAACTTTGTTCTTCTTTTTCAAGATTGATTTGGTTATTTGGGGCTTCTTTCAATTTCATATGAATTTGCGGATTGGCTTTCTCATTTCTGCAGTTCATGGTTCTTTATTGCTGCGTGATGTTGTCTTATATGAATTTACAGTTTGGTTTATCCAGTCACCTATGGAGTATATTCTTCTGTTGATGGAGAATGGATAAACGTGTATTCTCTTCTTAAATCTATGTTTTCTTTCTCACAAGAACTTGGCTCTTAGGGCTTTTATTTTTGTCAAGCTTTACCATGAATAAATTTATTCTTCAAAAGTATTTGTTGCTAAGGAACCAGTGGCCTTTTGGTGGCATTTTTTACATTTCAACTTTAAAAAATGCTGTTACTTTCATGGTGTAATATACTCTGTTCATAGTTTATGTGTGGTTTATTAAGAAAAATCACTCTTTGAACTGTTTTGCTAATAATTTATCCTCTGTCTTTGCAGGTGCCCTTTTTATCTCCTTTAGAAGGTCATATTTATTTAAAAATAAAATGTCAAGTGAATTCCAGTGTTGAAGAAAGAGGTTTTCTAGTAAGTAACATCACTTAATTTTTATTTTCTTTTTTCTTTTTATGAAATACAGACTTGATTTCCCATGGGAATGAAATCCTATGTGATTAAATGATAAGTTGGTTCAGTAAAGACTTGTTGCATATCCTGCCTGTACATGCCAATCACTGTGCTGGTGTCGGAATGTAATAGGCCACAAAAAATTTCTCCACTCATGAGCTGTTAGTTTAGTTGGGAGTAATGCAAGTGACCAGGCAAGTACAGTGCGGTACTGTAAGAGGAGAAACTATGGGGTGCCTAGGTGTAATTGGTGGGATACCAGGTCTTGACTGTGGGTAGGGAGAGTTAAAGGACGCTACTAGGAGAAGTAACTTCTAGACTGCTGAGTAAGTTAGCCAGGGAGAAAGGGGAGAAGTGCTTCAATAAGGGGAGTATGTACAGTGGCCTGCAGGGCCCTTCCCTCTCTCACCGCGACCTAAAGAAAAGAAGTATGACGTATTCAGATAGTGGCAGGTATCAGGATAGCTGGAGCTTAGAGTTTGAGTGTATGTGTGTGTTTGGTGGTGAGGAGGGTGGTGGTGGTGAGGAGAGTGACTGGGGAGGAAAGTGTGGTTAGGAGAAATGGGCCAAGTGTTAAAGAGTTTTTTAAAGAATTTGGACTTCATCCTGGGACGAATGCGTGGATCTCATAGGATTCTAAGCTGAGGAAACAAAAATGGATTGGAGAATTACAACCCTGAAGAGGACTTGTTAGGAGACTGAGTTACTCCATGTGAGAGAGGTTGAGGACTGGCAGCTGGGATGGAGAGAAGGACCCGTCATGGGGACATGGAGAGAGAGGAAGGGCAGACCCTAGTGATTTGGCTCTAGGGAGTGGAAAAGCAGAAGTCAGGATGGCACCCAGATTCCTGCCATGCACTACCTGTTGGCAGGGATGCCACTGAGATAAAGGACCTTGTGGGAAGATCAAATCATTCCCATGCTTGGGGTGGGAGCTGGTGTATCTTCCTCTGACATTTTATTGTGAAAAATGGCAAACATAAAGCAAGTTGACAGAATTTTACAATGAACACCCATATACCCACCATCTAGATTTTACCTGTCATACTTTTTACTCTTCTTGATTACATATCTACTTTTAGCCATTCCTCAGCCCATTGCTCAATCTATCTTATCTTTTTGGTAATTTCAAAGTATACTGTAGACATTGGGCACTTTTCCCTAAATCGTAAGTGCACATCCCCTGACCTTTGACAAATGTGTACACCTTGCATAACCCAAATTTCTATTAAGATACAGAACACTGCCATCACCCAGAAAGTTCTTTCTTGCCCCTTCCCAGTCAATTCCCACCCGAGGTGGGAAGTTTTAATGAGTTAAGTTTTACACAATTTGAATTATAGATGCCTAGAGACATGTTTCAAATATCTGGGTTTGGAGCTAAAGACATTTTTAACCGAGGTAAAGATTTGGATATCTGTATCATGGAAATGGTGATCAAAGTCTGGGGCGAAGGAGTGAGGCAGAACTGTGAGGGCAGCAGCATTTATAGGACAGACAGGAGAGGGAAACCCTCAGGGGGACTGCAGGAGGGAAACGGAGGATCTAGCATCATGGTTGCCAATCGAAGAGAGCGTTAGGAGGAGGGAGTGGCCAAGTCACATCAGGCCCAGGATCTGTTATGACTGTTGGACTTATTTACCAGGCGGTCATTCCAGCCCTGGTGAGAACAGAAGCTGGATTGCAAATGGTTCTAGAGTGAGTGGGAGGTGAGGACTGAGAGCAGGAACAGCTCTTGGAAACAGCTTGGCAGTGAGAGGGGTAAAGAGGGAAGAGTGTGGTACTTGCAGATGTATGTACAGGGAAAGAAGGATTTTGTTGGCATTTTATTAAGGTGGGAGACACTTGGGTGGCTTTAAATGCAAACGGGCAGTTTCTAATAGGGCCAAAGAGGTTGAAGATGGAGGCCATGGGGAACCTGAACTAGGATTAATGGGGTAATTCATGGAGCAATGTTGTGAGAGTGGTGAGAAATATGCCCAAGCCACAGGCCATGGGATTGCTCTGATACAGAATCATACCTTTCCCATTTGCCAGAAGAGAGAAATGTGTGTATGTAGAATACATAGAAGACTGAGTGTGGAGCAAGAAGTGGAGAAAATCTAATCGCTTCAGTTTTCTCTGTGAAGCAAGAATCTGAATGATACAAGGGATGTTACAGATCAGTTTGCAACTGCTGTCAAAGATGCAGAAAGAAGAGCTAGAGTGTAAGGAAAGTCCATGTGGCCTAGTTAACTGTGGAACAGACTTCCCTAGGATACTGTTAACAAAGTTTTTTCTTCCTCTTTAGCTTTCTTCATATGTGAATCCAGCAGGTGGCACTAGATATTCTTGGAAAAGCATTTTTATACATTTCTGACTTAAAGGCAGTGTTTACCTCTATTGATCTTTTCTTTTAATGTAAATATTTTTATATTTTATTTTAGACAGCTTGAGCAACTGATAGGATCTGTTATGGTAGCTTGTTCATTTGCATGTTGAGTCTGACGTATTTAATTTTTCAACTGGGCTCTTAACTAGTTTGTTAGATCCTTTACTCTGTCTTGAATGCCACAGCCCATTTTTATCACATGCACATGTGTAGAATATAGTAAGAAAGAGTTCAGGACTTGCCAACATAACTTCCTCTGCCTAAACAATGCATTGTAATTACCTCTACCGTCTATAAAAAATAGAGGTAGTGACTGAAATGAAAGCTGCTCGATTCAGTTTCCCTTCCTGATGTGCCAGGGCAGCTGGAAGGAGGGAGACTACAATCGAGAGACTGGTAAGTGGTTCTGAAGTGGTGCTGGTCCAGCTCTGCCTCGACTGGGGAGCAACAAGAGGTGGACATTCTAGACTGGCAGCTAGAAAGTTCCAATTCTGCCTAGTGAGTGTGTGTCATTTAATTTCTCTGGCTCTCAGTTTCCTCAGCTATAAAAATGAAAAGACTATTCTTTTCTTATTCCTCTCTGATCATAGTAGCTATAATAATAGCTGGTGTTACTCTTGTCTGTCAAAATTTTCCTTGTCCATATATTACTTTTATGATATAAAAGATGAACATAAACACAGGAGGGAGCTGGTGAGTCAGTCATTTGTTTTAACTTTTGTACTTGAGATTGAAATAGCAAGATTCCTTTTCATCTTCCTTGGGTGGCTGTGAGCAGTGTTGCCCAGAAAAAGTAATAAATGCTTAGGAAAGGAAAGAGGGAAGGGGAAAAAAGAAGGGACAGGAGGGAATGTGGTTGTGTAGTGAGCTAAGTAAACTGAGGTTTCAATCTATCGTGGAAACGTTTCCTCTCACACAAAGTAACTTTCTTCAGTGACCAGAAATTGCCTTCCTCGTTCAAGCCACCTTTTGGGAAATTCACATAAATTAGTGAATTGAGCAAACTGTATCCTACCGTCATAGGGTTTGTGTAAAGACTCGCCATCAAATTGGTACTAACTGATCAACACTAGGGTGATCACATGGCAGAAATACCCTTAGGCAATCTTGATACAAAAACATTACATCAAAGTTCACAATAAGCTTTTTGCTTCATTTCTAAACTTTAGATAATTTTTCTTTATGGGAAATACAATTATCCTGCCTACCCGTCACATTTTTTTGGGAATTGCATCTTTCCCCTAATTCCATGCATAGGCTTTCTGAATCCCTCATTTTGTTAGTGAAAAGTAATTCTACCCAGGGTGGTCCTCATCTCAAAGCTGAGAAAATGGCTCAGGAGAGAGCTGGAAGCTTGGGACTGTTTTTCA
>CAUYSK010061402.1:0-30215 GCA_963575035.1 Avahi laniger | reverse complement strand
ATTCTAAAATGCTAGTTTTTCTAATACTAATTTGAATAGTCTAGTCATGACTTATAATCTTTCCGTGGTTTGTTGATTTTATTTTTCAGCATCACAGATGATCTCACCTCAAAAGGAAAAGAACCTCACAGAAAGGGGTGGCCTTGCAAAAATAACAGGAAAATACCTAATTCCGCAATTTCCTAGTAACAGTTAAAGATCAATCCTATGAGTTCTCCTGCTAGCAGGTACCCCACAGGAGTTCTGTTTTGAATAACTTCTGAAAAGAGCTGAACAGACGAAAAAGAGATGTAAATCTTTCTCTTTAAAATTGTTTTTTGAGAATCTGCTTTTACGAAGTTCCTGAGCAAAGACCGAAAGGATGAGCTACAGCCTCAACCATATCTGGAGGGCAGAGTCACATCTCCTTCCGTCATCCAGGGAAACCAACTCTTGGACTTTGACATCTATTGCCACTTTTGTTATGAACTGACAGCCACCACTATTTTTTTTCCTATTTTTTTTCCTCTTTGTCCCCCTTAAAATCAGCTAGCCTCTTGGCCCCCGGCCGGCACTCCCTTCTCTTTCTTTGGGATGCCCCGCCATTTCCCTGCTCTCCGTCTCTTTCCTCTCTCTCACTCTTTCAATCTCGCTCTCTTTCTAAAAGGATCAAATAAACCTTTTTGCTTTTATATATACTAACCTCTAAAGGAGACACTTTTCTCCACCTGAACCATGAGCACCTGCTAGGCTTTCCACCCTAACACTCACCTTTTCTTATTCCATTTGAACCAGACTTGCATGATATATGGGTGAGATTACTAGAACTACAAAATGGCAACATATATTTACAGGTATTATTATACATAAACTATAAACTTTTATTTATTCAACACATGTGTGGAACACCTAGAATGTATAAGGTATATTGCTATCCCCACTGGCACTTTTTTATTTAGCATACTGCCTTTTCTTTGCTATTGTTACAGGTGTTTGCTTTTTTAGTCACATTGATCAGCATGGAATATGACCTATATTTTATCATATTTACTAAAGATCTCAGAACAGTACCTGACAGATATTGGCACTCAAAAACAAAAGTACTGATGTTAAATTGTTTAGCAGGCTTGCTTAACTTTTAAGTAACTGCTTCTAGGTGGGTGAGAGTGAGCATTTGCAAATCTCTGTTTTTATTAATATACTAATCTTTTAAATATTGAGGCAAATAGTAAACTAAATAACCTTACAGCATCCCATGGGAGAAACTAGGATAAATGTTTCTTCAAATATGAGCCAATACTTTCAGTTTTCCTGGTAGCCCCAGAAAGAGTGGCAATTTAAGAAAAAGCAAAAGCAAAAATTTCCATTTCTGTTTTGCCTTATGTATTAATAAGAAGGTTGGGGCGAGAGGAAGTGGTGATAAGGCTCTATTCTTTACATTCTGCGGGTTATTAAGAGAGTAGACAGAGATCCAGAGAAAAGGGGAAGAAAGAAACATCAACAGCACCACTTTCTGTGGTGCCCAATTTTATACCTAAGGAGACTGGCAGGGCCATTGATGTGATTTGAATCTCAGAGTGAATTCATAAACTCTCTTTTGTCTTTTTCCTTCCCTCTCCACATCCCATCGGTCTGAGATTGTATCTTCACAGAGGCAGTCTCCATAATTATGAAGCTGGGCTGCTTCCTGATGTAAATTCGTATTTTAACAAAGAGAGAGAAAGACGGAGAAAGAGAGAGATGCCTGGGGCAGGGTCACTCTCTGACCCCAGGCAATCGTCCTTCACCACAGAGCAGTTCCAGGACTAAGCCTAAGCTAGAAAATAAACATGTCTGCCCCATCAGCTGCTAACTTGCCTCCTGCCTTTTGAAGAAAAGGCTTTCTCCTGTTCCTGCCTAATGAGTGCTGCCTGCCACTCTCTTGGGCTGGCTTTTACAGCGATAAGAGCCCTCTGCACACACATTGAGCTCTTCTCTCTGCTTTGCACTTCAAGAACTTAGAAAGTTTCAGGGGAAAATAGGATTCAGGATTTTTTTTCTACCTCCATTTTGATGAGCATTTGCTTTCCCTGCAGGACGCATTGAAAAACCTTGAAAACTCACATGCTACTTTCAGGGCATGGGGCACTCGGGCAGAGGGCATGTGGTCTGCTGAGCCAGGGCTGGAATGCAAGGAGATCCTTAGCAGTATTGGGCCAAGTGCACACTGATCTCCTCCTCCTCCCCTTCCTCCATCCAGGCCTATCAGGTAAATGAGAGTGACCAAGGCTACAGAGAGGGAGAGAATAGATGGCAAAAACCCAAAATGGTTGTATTGCCCTCAGCTTCAGTTGCTATACCTCTCTCTGCCTTCTCTAGCTTTTCCCATCAGGCCAGCCATGGCCCTCTGCTTGCAGACTCAACCCCTTCCCAATGTCCAAGTTGATCCACAATGAACAGGAAATTCAATTCTGTGTTCCAGCCTTAGCCCTGACTCCAGCATGTACCTAAACACATACACATCTTCTCCAATCCAGTGGAAAGACTGATCTAGAAATGTGGCTTCTTGCATTAACGCTTCAGTCTACAGTTGGGCTGACTCCAGATATTACAGTTTGGGTGGAGAAAAAACAGTGGCCTAGAGCTTAGGTCCTCAGTAACTAAGGGCAAATCCTGGTCCTTTGATGGAGGATTTGGGAGGTGGAAGTGTTGGACTTTGATGGCAGGCATTTGGAAAGAGCTAGGGGTTTGCAGCAGGGCTACGGCATGACTCCTAGGCCCTAGACACATGAACCCCTTTCATCAAAAGAAAATATTAAAAAGTGTGTTTACAACCCATTAGTAAAAGGTGAATATAATTCACGTTGGGTTATATTCACACTTTTTTCTTCTGATTTTAAAAGAAATTAAAGGGGCCATGCGCGGTGGCTCACGCCTGTAATCCTAGCTCTCTGGGAGGCCGAGGCAGGCGGATTGCTTGAGCTCAGGAGTTCGAAACCAGCCTGAGTAAGAGCGAGACCCCATCTCTACTAAAAAAAATAGAAAAAAATTAATTGGACAACTAAAAAAATATATAGAAAAAATTAGCCGGGCATGGTGGTGCATGGCTGTAGTCCCAGCTACTCGGGAGGCTGAGGCAGGAGGATCGCTTGAGCCCAGGAGTTTGACGTTGCTATGAGCTAGGCTGACGCCACGGCACTCTGGCCCGGGCAACAAAGTGAGAGACTCTGTCTCAAAAAAAAAAAAAAAAGAAATTAAAACTAGTGCTAGTTATACTTATTTTGATGATAGTGAAAAGATAATTTTGTTAGCTTCCTGTATTAAAAATATCAGCTATCTATAGTCACAACTGGTGATCACAGCGGGGAGAGATCAAGAGAGCTTGCCATACTCATTTAACAAGTGTGGGAAACATTATTGATGAGAAGCCTGGCTCCTGGGGCTACATTTGTCCCAACTAGCTGATGACCTTTGGATGAGTTACTTAATTCCTTTAAATTCTTTTTAATTTTTCTGTTTATTGTCCATGTAATATTATTTAACATAATTTCTTGGAGTCAGTAGTTACTCCATAAGTATTTAATATCAGCAACTATAATTACTATCGAATGCCTGCTACATGACAGGTACTCCACAAGGTCTTGATTCAAGGATACCCTCAAGAAGTTCATAACCAAGTGGTAAGACAGTGAAACAAAGAATCACCACTACCACCACACCCTCCAAAAAATGTTGTACATGTTGTGATAGAGATATGCACAGTGGACTTTTAAACTACAGTGAAAGTTACTAAATACCAAAAGAAGCCAGAGAACTCTTGGTAAGATGATGGCATTTGGTTTAAGCGTGTGTGTGTGTGTGTGTGTGTGTGTGTGTGTGTGTGTGTAGGATGGATAGGCATAATTGTTCTAAGGACACTTGGTTTTTTAGCCTGAATTGTTTAAAATTCCCTGCCCAGTCCAACACTGACTTAAGAAGGCAAGTGGAATAAAATAGTTGTCTTCCACCTATAGTCTTCTCTGGATGGGCAAAGCTTCATGGAGGAGGAAGCAACACCCTAGAAGCTTAAAGTTCCTCTTCTGTTTCTCATTCTATCCACCCTCCCCTTCTCATTCCTCCCTTATACGAGCTCTCCATCAGTGACAGCATGACAGGTTACTTGGTCATGAGATACCAAGGTGAAGAGTAACACAAGGAAGTGTTTCCTGTGTGGTTTTTATTTTTTGCTTTCTCTCTTCTTTCTTTCTTTTTCTCTGCAAGTTGATTTTTGCTAAATGAACAGGAAGAACCTCAAACTTACTGTTTCTCAGAATCAACAGCAAAAAGCCTTGCAGTGTTGATAATGTTTGGAGTTTTTCTCTCTCTGGGATTATAGGCCTTTTCGCAATGCTGATGCACGGTTTTTAGCTATGTTGGTTCTGTAATGTTAGTGCTGAATGTTTTCATAATATTCCCCTGGTAGTTAGAAGCAGGGAAAGATTTATTTTAAAGGGGGGAAAAAAAGAGATCATTATTTCAGCCCCAGAGTCACAAGTTAAGAAAGGAAACTTGGAAACTATAAATGCAATACTCTCAGCTCAAACTCCAAATCACCTCGGGTTTCGCCCAGCTCTATTTATTTATCATTTCAATTATAGAAGGGATCTGTTGCTACAAAGAACCATATTGTTTCTATTTTGTGAAGGAAGAAAAAGCAATTTAATGCAATTTAATTTTTAAACTCTTTTATGTGAATATTTTATCTACCTTTGTACATTTTAGGAACTGAAGAACTTTACCTACAATTTCTTTTCATCCTGAAATCATGTGAATTCAAATAATTTGTTTTTCATCTTTTGAGATATTTCTTGTACCCCTTTCTACTGAAGCTTAATTGTATTATGCTTTACAATGATAAACATGTTCACTTCTTTTAAAAAATCATATGATTTTTATAAGCCAAAGATACTTAAAGATTCCACTGATTTATATGTTACTATGGCTGTTCTTAAACACATTGTATGTTCAATGATGTTTTTTCCTACAGATCATAAGGAATTCACATGGTATACATTTTCTCATGATACCATGAAGACCTAACACTGCAAAAAACAACAAAAACACAGAAACAACAGCATGTGTTCAGGTACATTTTAAAGATATTGTTGACTATTACGGATTATATTGCAATCTTCACGTTTCAGTGGAAAACTCCAATATGTCAAGTAAGAGACATTCATCACTAACTCAGAGTAATTATGCAGACTAGTGAAAGAAATCATAAGCTCTATTGAAGCATCTAATAATAAAGATATAAATATTCACTAGAAGCATAACCCCCTTCAATACAACTATGTATATAATTATATGTTTTCACAGTGTATTGCAAAGTTCAAAACTAAGAAGTTGATTATTTCTTCACCTTTACTGAACAGACCGAAATACGGGTATTAACTTCATGGCATGGGATTGTCCTTCAACATAAAGATTGAAGGAAAAAAATCTGTCCTAAATGAACAATCACAATTATATAAAGATAAACATTAATTCAAAAATTATACTTTGCAGTACTATTTATAGTAGCAAAAAATAAAAATAAGGAAATAATCTAAATGTCTAACAAAAGGAGATTGTCCAAATAAATTAAGATTCATCCCTAAGAAGGCAAATTCTGCTGCCAATAAAATAAAATTTCCCAGTAATTTTAGGCTCATAAAGAAATGGTCAGGACAGTGTTAGATTAAAATAGGCAATATTTAAAACTAAGCACACTATATGAATCCAATTAATGCACCCATGTAGACCAAAAAAAAAAAAAATACTGAAAGAGTATATTTCAAAATATCGACAGCAGTAAGATTAAAGATATTTTTAGTTTCTTCTTTAAACTTTTCTATATTTTTATATTATGATTCTATATTATTTTCCATAATAAGCATGTATTAGTTTTCCAATAAAAATTACAATAAGCTTTTTAAAAGTCAAAGAAAAAGGATTTTAAGATCAGATTTGAAGAGAAGCCCAGCATGAGATTCATAAAAAAGTATTTATTCTTTAAAATCTTGAAATATACATACCATAATTAAGTATAGAATGTTATCTTGTGAATCTGTCTAGTTGTTTTAGTAAAATGTCTTTTTTTGTGTGTTAGAATGAAAATAAAGGATGGTTATGTTAAATCACATGAAAATGTACAACAGTTGGATGAAACTACTCTTCAAATCAAGTGACAATGACTGAAATTTTATAACTCATCATTCCTACAAAATACTTTTCCCTGGGAAGATTGCTGGTCAGGGTGACTCCTACCTGTGAATCTGGACAGTGTCTCACCTGTGTGAATTAAAGAATCATACCCCAAACTTTTGGTCGTGGCCAAGAAATAGGTCAACTAAAAAACCCTGTACTTAATAGAAATAGCAGACATAAGAAGACTCTGAATGGTGGGAAGAAGGAGGCGGGCTGCTTAGGGACTTTAAGACTTGAACAACCACAGGGCAGTGAGTTCCTTGGATTTCCCTGTTGCCACCAATATATCCTAGATGGAGCCCTACAGAAGCCCCCAACCTGGAATCACCAACAGTCACAAACAAAAAAGCTCCAAGAAAAGCCCATTTTCCCTAGCCAAAGCACTGGGAAAAGGTGGCTTAACAGAACAGGAAAACCATGTAGAAAACAGAAAAACATCCCCATTGTAGTTTCAGTGAGGGTCTACCCAATGGTTGGTCTCTCCCCTTAACCCTCTTCCTTGCCTCATGGAAACAAATAGCCGTGTGCTCAGTCTCCCACAGAACTGAGTGGGGAGCTGATGTCCCATTTCTCTTTAATCCCCCAAGAAACCATCAGTGCTCCTGTTACCACAGCAGGGTCCCACAGCAGGCTACAGAGAAAGGGCATATTATATTGCTTGATGATCCTTATTGTTCTTTTTATATAAAAACACACCTTGGAGCACGTGGAAATCCTAAGTTCCAAGCTACTCATTTGCATGCTTACTTTTCAAATCTTTGCTTCCTTTCCTCCCTTTACCTGAAAAGGTTCAGGTGACATAAAAGGGAAAGAGTCAAAATACCTTCACTTTAGGGTTTCAGAGATCAATGGGGGAGACTGGCATTGATATGACCATGTGGTAAGAGATGTCAGTGATATTTGTGACAAATGGAGTCATGGTTTATGCTAATGCAGGTTTGATTGTTATGAGAGAACATATATTTATTTTAAAATGTTGGTGCTAAACCTATTATTAGTTGATGATAGTAGCATAGATCATGTGCAGAAACCTTTTGATTTGCTGATAGCTAGTTACAGATGCTACCCGAGAATAGGAAAACTATTCAGATTGGTAAACAACTAAGGATTGGCTTCATAACAGATCAACTTCCTATAAGGCAGCTTTGTGCAGGGCTAATGTCATGCAGCAACCCCAGAACACCTGCACCCAGGGTCAGACTGTGGTGTCCACACTCAGACTGTGTGATATCCTCAGAGGAGAGCACTGAAGAGAGAGCATAACCACAGGGTGCAGGGTCCTTCTCTTGGAGCCCAGCCTCATGGTGGAACCAGTACTACTCACCTAAGTACATTGTTCCATAGAATCGCATAAGAATTGAGGCTTCAGCCTGAAGCAAGTGAAATACTTTGTGATGTTACTCTAAACTGTTAAACATTTTTAAAAATCAATATCTGTATGAGGAAACAAAAATTCAGACTAAGTCCTTTGATTAAGGACTCAAAACCAAGAGAGGTGGAATTAGGATTTCGGAGTAGTCTTCTCACTATTAGGCTAGGACTCTCTCCATCTCATCAAACCATCATTCCTTGAAGGATTCAATCCAAAGAGGATATATATTCTGAATGGAAAAAAAAATGAGAAAATATATTATTCATAGCTTAAAAAGTAAAAAAGCAAAATCTTCTGACTTAAATGTTTAAAGATAGGGGAAATTTTTATTATAGACCAGATCAATGTTTCATTTACTAATGTTATGAGGTCTATATGTATTTATCTTTAAAATTTGAGGAACTAACCTGATCAGCTCCATTAAAAATACTATTGTTTTCATGTCCCGTATGCCTTTAACTGAATCAGAAATAGATCGATCACACATTTTTCAGGTGGTATGATATCAAATAAGAAACGATCATTAATAGTGATATAATTTTCCTTCATATTTACTTTTGTTTTAAAATAATATTTAATCTTATTGGGACACATGTTCACCTACATCAGTCTTTTGATCTATTCTATCTCTGATCTATTTTGATCTTGACTTATTCTGTACAATATTATCAGGGTAGTTTTTCTACGATAGTATTTATCACATTATTTACCTTTACATTTGTGCACAAGGTATCATATGTTAACACATCTACTGTCTGTAGTGGACAACTTCTGGTGGCCAGTTCAGCCCACAAGCCCATCTCTTTTTGGGAGGCCTTTGATTTACAGGATGAGCTCCCAGCATCTCTATGTGTTCCGGGTCATCCAGCCTTGTGCCCTGTAATTGATGGGGTTGGTGAGGAACATCTGAGCTGAGCAGCATCCAAATATCATATCTCTGGGGACTTGTTATTGGAATCTAGAAATGATCAGTACCTGGAACCATAAAATGTAAACAGAAGCTAAGAAATTCCATCTGCAGAATGAAAGAGAGAGAAAGATGAGAAAGACATGATGAAAGAAGTAGAGGTAATTAATGTTCAGAGAAAGTGCTTCCATCGACTTTTCCAGATCTGATTCTCAATCTTTTCTGAGCCTTGGAGGCACTCCTGCATTGGGGTTCTTTTAAACCCTTCTTTATCATTTTAATAATTTCCTCTCTTTGGCTTAAGTTGGCTCTATTGGTTTCTGTTATTTGCAGTTAATGTGTCTTATCTAATGCATTGGATTTCAAAGGCTCTGTGAGATCTGGACCTATACTTCATGGACAGCCATATTCTCCAGTAATTTTGAATGTATTCATTACATTCTTTATTCTCCTTTTTTACTCACATGAACCCACGTCTCTCCTTTTGCTCAAGTTGCATATCTTAGCCCACAATGTATTCCTTCTTTCCCCAAATAATAACCATTCTTGCCATGACTCAAGCTGAACACCCTTTTTATACAGATTTGCTCCCTCTTTCAGACTTATCATGGATATTAGTCAGAATTGGTAGGTTGTGGTAACAGCTTACTTTGAAATAGTCATCTAACAAATGTTTATTTCTTGCTCATGCTACATTTCTAATAGGGTATCTGCGATTTCTCTTCCACACGGTCATTCAGGGACTGAAACATAAATTCTAACTGGAACACACAATAATCTTGACTACTGAGATTAGATTGCGTCCTTTCAAATGATTCATGGAATATAATATCCCAGTTATGTAGAAACAAGATTTCAGATATACTCAAACCTATGTGTATCTATCTGTAAACCAAGAAATAAGTGAAAAGAATTTAATATTTTGGAATTATGAGATTCTAAAATATGTTATAATAGTCTAGCACTTAACAGTCTGATTATTTCCTGCCAAGTAGATGCAAAGGCTACCGAAGTTTTGTTTGTAATGATCAAACACTAAAATGTTGGGAAGACAAAAGAAGGAAGAGGTGGCAGCTAGTTTTGGTGAAAATTTTCCCTATAGATATTATTTTTTTCTTCCTTTAGAAAAAAATAGAAGTCAAGACTCTGTCAATATTCAAGGTTCAAAAATGAAAAATACTACATGAATGAAAAATAATTCTGTTTGGTCAACATGATGCAATCAGAGATATATACTAACCTATTTAATTTGTATCTTTAAGTAAGATTAAGAAGCTAATACTTTGGCCAGGCAGCACGGTGGCTCATACCTGTAACCCTGGCACACTGGGAGGCCGAGGCAGGAGGATTGCTTGAGGCCAGGAATTCAAGACCAGCCTAAGCAAGAGCGAGACCTCATCTCCACTAAAAATAGAAAAAAATTAGCCAGGCGTGGTGGCACACACTTGTAGTCCCTGGTTCTTGGGAGACTGAGGCAGGAGGATTGCTTGAGTCCGGGAGTTTGAGGTTGCTGTAAGTTAGGCTGACACTGCAGCACTCTAGTGTGGGCAACAGAGTGAGACTCTGTCTAAAAAAAAGAAAAAGCTAATACTTTGAAAATTAATCCCTTATAGTTCTGCTTATGTCTTAGAAGGAAATAAGTCAAGGTAAGAACCCTGCTCCTGTCTTTCTTATGCCTTCACACTCCCTAAAATCCTCCCCCCTCTCACCTTACCATCCTTAGTGAAAGGACATTAGTGAGAAGGGAAAGGAGATGGAAAAAGGGGTGCTTGTCACAGAACAGGGCTTCTGAGAGTGGTAGAATATCCATTTTATGAAGATAAAGTCCTGGTACCCATTCCAAGTCCACTAGTTCTCCCTGGGACTGAGAAGATGGGGACTCTTTCCATTCTTTAACACTGAGTCCACCATAAGCCATCTATTCCCAGGGAAAGAATAACTGGACTCATGGGCCATCCACCTACCAGTCAAGCTGGGGTGAAGTTCAGGGCAATTGTCCTTTATTTGCATGTTCTCTCTATAAAAGAGTTCTTTTTTCCACTTAAAAGTGACTGATATTAAATAATTTGCTTGAGATATGAGGGAGGGCTAGGGAAAGTGAAACAATCCTCCTGAAAATGTATAAAAAGCCTTCACGTAAGTCATTCATAATGACAAGTGACTGACGACAGGCTTGGAAGAGCTGACACCCAAAACCAATGCCGAGCCAGACAATGCACGGCAGTTATTATAGGGAATGGATATTCACGATGCTAACTAACCCCATTTCATGAGGAAAAGGTGGGTATGGTCACTGTTCTCTGCTTTAGAAGTCAGGGAAACACAGCATTTTTGAAATATTTCTATCAAATAGGATTAAGAAAAATACAGTGTGGGGCGTGGCTGCAGATAAATTTAAATTATTTTGTAATGTCTACCTACATGGAACAACTCCTTCCTTCACAATGATAGGTGAATATGGTTAACACCGAATTTTAATTTCCACAAAGGGTTTTCCTCATATCTACTGAGAAAGAGAATACATTTTTTGTATTTAGAAATAAAGCCCAAGAGGGAAACATAAGAAAAATCAATATTCAGTAACAGAAGTCTTAGGTTCATTGTTAAATAAAACTGGAAGAAATTTCATAAAATTGATATACTAACCTCATGACTTCAGATTTAAAAAATCTAAAGACATCAATACACGTTGTAACATATTCTCTTCTGGAACCCCTCTGCAATAATGATCTCATGTATTTTCTTGGAGCCCTCCAAGGAAATTCTAATGATTCTAAAATTGTGATAATCTAGTTATTCTTTACAAGACCTAATCCCAAATATTCCCCCCTTAAATTTTAAAATAATAGCTTATTGAGATATAAATCACATACTAGAACATTTGCCCTTTAAAGCATAAAATTTGGTACTTTTTAATATTCAAAGTTGTGTATCCATCACCACTTTTTAATTTTAATATATTTCTGTAACCTCGAAAAGAAACTCAGTACTCATTAGCAGTGACTCTCTATTCCCTCATTTCCCTATGAATCCTCCTGCTTCAGCCTCCTGAGTAGCTGAGACTACAGGAGTGTGCCGCCATGCCTGGCTAATCCTAAAAATTTTTTGTAGCAATGAGGGTCTTGCTGTGCTGCCCAGGCTGGTCTTGAACTCCTGGCCTGAAGTGATCCTGTCACCTTGGCCTCCTAAAGTGCTGGGATTATAGGTATAAGCTGCTTCACCCAGCCTTTTGGGCCTGTTTTTTTTTTTTTTATTTCAGCATATTATGGGGGTACAGATGCTTAGGTTATATATGTTGCCCTTGCCCCTCCTCCCCAAGTCGAAGTTTCAAATATGTCCATCCTTCGGGTGCTGCGCATTGCACTCTTTGTGTATGCATATACCCGTCCCCTCCTCCCTCCTTCCCTTCCTCCCTCCTTCCCCCCCTCCCCCCTGCCCAACATCCAATAGATGTTATTCTTGTATGTGCACTTAAGTGTTGATCACTTAATACCAATTTGATGGTGAGTACATGTGGTGCTTGTCTTTCCATTCTTGGGATACCTCACTTAGTAGAATGCGTTCCAGCTCTATCCAGGAGTATATAAGAGGCGTTACATCACCATTGTTTCTTAAAGCTGAATAGTATTCCATGGTATACATATACCACATTTTATTAATCCACTCATGTATTGATAGACACTTGGGTTGTTTCCACATCTTTGCAATTGTGAATTGTGCTGCTACAAACATTTGGGTGCAGGTGTCTTTCTTATACAACATCATTTGCTCTTTTAGGTAGATGCCCAGTAATGGGATTGCTGGATCGAATGGTACTTCTACTTGTATCTCTTTAAGGTATCTCCATATTGCTTTCCACAGAGGTTGCACTAGTTTGCAATCCCACCAACAGTGCATGAGTGTTCCTATCTCTCCACATCCACGCCAACATTTGACCTGTTTTTCTTAATTTACTATTATGCTTCTGAGATCCATCCAGTGGATATGTAGAACCATAATTCATTTACTTTATTGCCATAGAAGATTTCATTGCATGATTCATACCACAGTTCATTATCCATTCTCCTGGCAATGGCCATTCCCCACCCCTTTTTTTCCTATTATAAACAGTGTTGCTATGAATATTTTTATACACATATGCTGAAGAATACACGTGGAATGAACCTTAGAGGTTATCTAATTAAAACTCTTCATTTATAAGTAAGTAAACTGAGGCCAAGAGCCTCCAGGCTGTTGCTGGTGAAACTAGGGAGGTCTCCTAACTGTCATCCACTGTGCTTTTCATCGTCTGTGCTGTCTGGTATGAATATGTTAAAACGTATTTTTAAGAGAAATTTTGTTTAGTTTTATAATGGTTGGTAAGGATTTGGCTAAATATAGCCTTTTCTGGGTGTTTTTTATTTTTATTACTTCAAGAGGGAAGGAAAGCAGGCTCATTTCCTGCGCCTGTGAGGAGGAGAAGAGCTGGAATAGGAGCAATCTGAGGCCCCTGGCAAGGTCACCCCGCTCCCTGTCACACTTGATCAGACACTTCACCTTCGAACAACCTGGGTTTGAACTGCGGGGGTTTACTTTTCAGCGAATTTTTTTCAGTTAATACAGTCAGCCCCGCTCCGCATCAGCGGGTTCCGCTTCCTCAACCAAACACGGACTGAAAATCTAGTATTCGCGGGTGGGGCCGCGGCGCAGCAGATGCGGAAGGCCGGCTCTCGGTGTCCGCGGATTCCGCAGGCCCAACCGCACGGATTTCGGTCTATGTGGGGTCCGGGACCCACTCCCCCGCGGATGCCGAGGGACGGCCGTGCAACACGCGCACAGAAACGCGCACATGTCGTGCGTATGCAGGTGCTGAATTTTTACAACGTGAGCACGCCCGTGTACCCCGCACGTGGGTTCGGGCAGAGCATAACCGGCACCCCAGGGGCACCCCCATTCTCCCTTTCAGTCCTAGAGGCTGTGCTCCTCTTCCTTACTCCTCCGCCCCGCGCCGTCCCGGGGCAAGGCCCTTTGAGTTTCCTGACACTGTGTAGTAGACGCCGCTTGGCATTGCGGATAAAGACCACTCACGGCGGTAAAAGGTCCGAGTTCAGTCTCAGCTCTAATGTTTTCTCACCATGTTCATTCCCTTTATGTAGCTCCCTGGTCTCAGTTGCCTCATCTGTAACACGGAGATAATACGGAATTACTCGTTTGGCAGAAAGTTTAAATGAGCTAAGAGAAGTGGAACTTTCTAACAAAGATCCTGGCACCGAGTTGAAGTGCTCAGTAAATGCTGGGCCCTGAAAGCTCATGAACTCACGGGACGTCACATCCAGACCGTACCATCTTTTCACGTCAGCCTTCCCATGGGCATGTTTTCCTACCACTGTTGCTACTACGGTCTCTTTTCTCAGGCATTTTTCTAGTCTAGGGACAAGTTCTCAAGCCATCTTTCACCCTGAACGAAGTAAAGCTGGAATTCCAAGATGTAGTTTAGTCTCACCTTGCCGGTTCTGGTTTGCTGGCTGTATTGTCAGTTGGATATGAGCTTTGATAAAATTCTTATTGTGGAGTTGAAGAAGGCAGCAGTGTATATCTGTGGCTTCTCTCATATTTATGCTTCAGACTGGAAGCTTGTTTCAAGTTGCACTTGACACCGTTGGAATGCAATGCCACCCTCTGAGTAGTTCCCATTACGGGCCCTGCTCTTCAGCACGGAATCAAGGTCAGTATTTCTACCTTTATTAAGTGCTAATGGCAGGTGCTCAGTGCGGGATAAAGATAATGTCCTCAACTTCTGCAATTGCATACAGATGGTAAAATCTTCATGTTTTCTGTACGATTCCCATATTTCGAATAATGAACCATTCATTTTGTACATTCTTGTCATACAGTTTTTATCTTTTCCTTTATTTACTGACATCATTAGAGAGAGTGGCTAGGTGTGCACCAAATGTATATTTTATATGTTACTATCTTCCTGAGAAGAGGAAGAAACATTTTTTTCTCCTGCCATGGTTTTATTCTCTTTGCAATATAAGCACATTTTTAATTGTGTCATGAATTTCAGTGCCCATTAATTTGAGGAAATAGACCATGTTTGTGGTTTTCATGAGGCTGCGAAAATTTCACCAGTTTGTTTAGATTCACCTGTAAATGAAAATTAGTGCAGACTAATAAAGTATAAAAAATGTGGATGGGGAAGGAATGGTGAAGAAACTTCCACTTATTGTTTGTGTACATTGTGTGCGTGTGTGTTACTGTGCTTTTACCTCTATTATCTTATTTAATGTCATCATGCCAAAGTAAAGGTACCATGAAAATCAAACACCCATATGGTGGCATCAGATATGTGGTAGCACCTCTCTGTTGGTATCTTTGGAGTTTCCAGGCACCAAATTTAGGTTCTTCTAAGGGACCAATAGATTGATCATCTACATTTCCTGAAAAACTAATTTGTTTAGTGTTCTTTCTTTATTTCATTTTTATTAAAGTCTTATATGGTTTATATTTTATTACATTAAAAATGAGAAGTAAAGGAGAGAGGCTCAAATGATTTGTTTGAATTTATTGAGGACAGAATGTCCTTTAGTTGTTATAGAATATCTGGGAAGTGAGGTAATGTTCTGGTTCTTGATCTTTTATAAGTGTAAATTAGAACAATGTTTATTAATTTAATAACCAATATTTATTGAGTTCCTTCTTTGTGCCAGGCACTTGCTCTGTGCTGAAGATACAATGGTGAGCAAGATATGGGTCTGTCAAGTCATAGCCTAGTGGGAAAGCCACGTATGAAAACACAGCCACAATCCAAAGATGTAAGTGCTGAAATGGGGACACTGCTGAGTACTGTGGCTGTGGGAGTGACCAACATCAGGATCCTAGGTTTCTTGTGCGCTAAGGGTGTCAGGGGTCTTCTCAGTGGAAGATGAATACCAGTTTTCCAGGCGAATGAGTGGAAGGGCATTACACACCAGCAAGCACAGAGGTACACTGTGGTTTATGGAAATGCAGAGGGTTGAGGTTTCAGGTGTTTGTTCAGATCTTTTTAATGGCATTCCTCCGGGCACTGTGGAATATCGTGATAATTCCTTTTCTAGTCCCACATCCAATAGGAGTTTAAATCCTTTCAATCCCACCTCCATGGCATTACTCATGCCCATTCTCTCTGCTCTTCCTTCATTGCTATGTTTACCTCATCGTCTCCTACGTGGACCATTGTAGTTGTCTTCTAAATCATCTTGCTGCCTTCAGTCTTGACTGTCTTGGATCTATTCTCCATAGTGCTACCTTCCCACTGGTAATGGAATAAATCTAGACACTTTTTGCAAGGTTTCCTACCCCCATGAAAACTGGCTCCTGTTTGACAAGTTTTTAGTGTCTGTATTTATATTTATCTTGAAAGCAAACATACGGTTTCTGGAGCAGAGGTAAAAGTTATTACAGCAATGACTGCACTGGTTTCCCACACCCAGTAACTCACAGGTGACTCGATGAGAGCCACATGTTACTCTGCATGTTGCAGGGTGGGAGAGCCGTACTGCAGGAAAGGAATCCTGAAATCTGGAAATTTTAGAGTTTATATAGGCTACAGACTTCTCCCCTCACCTCTTTTTCATTTTTTTTTTTAGAGATGGGTCTTGTTTTGTCACCCAGGCTGGAGTGCAGTGGCGTGATCACTCACTGCAGCCTCCAACTCCTGGGATCAATGGATCCTCCTGTCTCAGCCTCCTGAGTAGTGGCTAATTTTTAAATTTCTTGTAGAAATGAAGTCTCGCTATTGCCCCAGCTGGTCTCGAACTCCTGGCCTCAATTGATCCTCCCGCCTCCATCTCCCAATGTACTAGGAATACATGAGTGAGCCACTGAGCCCTGTCTCCTTTCACCTCTAGAGAGAGGGAGAGAAACCTTTGCTGTCTAGTCTTTTACAGTCCTTTAGAATATGAGGGACTGGCCCCAAGAATTAGAATTTCATCCTTTGACATCTAAACACTTAAGGAGATAAATCCCTAAATCTCTCTGGAGGTCTCTGGCTATTCAATCACCCTTTAACTTCAAAGGCTTACTCTTTAACTCAGGTTCCAATTTTCTTTAGTCAGAAAATTAAAATAGTTTCACTCTAGTTTCACACTACTTGCCTTTCCAGGCTCAACTCCTATCACTTCCCTGCTCAAACAGTATGCTCTCCCACTGCTGAACTACTTACGATGTTCTGTTGCAGGAAAGGAAAAGGTATCTGTTCCTTCTACTCCTCTTAGGTTCATTTTCTGGGGCCCCTGTAACAAAAGACAAGTTTTATTAACACATATACCCCATGTTCACATGGGAGATAACAAGGGAGAAATGAATACATCTCCAAGAGGTGGTTTAGAATTCAGGCTTAAATATAATCTTCAGCTGAAAAAAGAGAGAAGGGTGTGGGAGAAGCCATTTATGCACCGGTAGCTTCATCAAGTATTATTAAAAAAAAAGTAAGGTTTTCTTTATGCAGATTTAAGTCTGTGTCTTCTCCATTGATGAGTCTCTATTGATTTAGTTATCTGTCTCTTCCTGGTATAGAGGGGGAGATATCTTTACGAATGGAGATTTCTTTTATAGATGTAAAATACTTTTTTTTTTAAATTTTAAAAGACTAGAATTTATTTTTCAGAGCACTGTTAGGTTTACAGAATATTGAGTTCATGCTACAGAGCCCCCACTCCCCTGTCAGTGGACCCCATTATTAACATCTTTAATTTGATACATGTGTCACCCCTGATGAACCACTGTTGGTACCTCATTATTACTCAATCCATAGCTGATGTAAAATACTCTTACAGAAGGGTAACTGCTACTCTGTTTTCAGGGTTTCTTCTATGATTGCTGTTTTTCAAAATAATCCTTAGGCCAAAGAGGCATGTTTTGGGATGGCTTACTCTGGTCTCCTGTTATCCTAAACTGTTTCAGCCCTCATGCATTTGTTCGTTGTTTGTTTTAATATTGCCTCATTGATTTTTTGGCTTATTATATCTATTGAGGAAAAATTTACATGCAGCAAAATGCACTGATTTTAAATTTACAATTTGGTGAGTTGTGATAAATATATGCACCTTTTAATACCACCCCAATGAAGCTTTAGAACATTTTTATCACACCAGAAAGTTCCCCTGTGCCCTCTTTGAGTCAATTCCCCCTTCCCCCCATGAAAACTGCTGTTCCAATTTCTATTACCATTGATTCGTTTTGCCTGTTCTTGAGCTTCATTTAAGTGGAATCATCTGATATATACTCTTTTACGTGTGGCTTCTTTAGCTCAACATATATTTCTGAACTTCATCTATGTTGTCGAATGAATCAGGAGTTTATTCTTTGCTGTGGAGTAGTTTCCATTGTACAAATATGGCCTGATAGATTTGTCTTATTCTTATGTGATGAACATTGTTTTTTTTTTCCCTAGTTTTTGCCCATTATGAGTAAAATAGCATTCTTGTTCAAGTCTATTTTGTGGGCCTATGTTTTCATTTCTTCTAGATAAATACCTAGGGGTAGAATTGCTAGGTTGTAGATGGAGTATATGCTTGCCTACATTTGAAACTGCCAAATAGTTTTCCAAAGTGTTTGTACCTTCAGGCTCCATGCTTTTTGCACATGCTGTTTTCTCCGTTTGGAATATCCTTCTGACTCTTGCTTGGTGAATTCTTTCTCGTCTTTTAAGTTATAGCCCAGCTTCTCTCCTCTTTGAAATCTTCAGTAGAGTTGATTATACCCCTTTAGGCCACACTTTGTCTCATTCATTCCTTTCCATTTCTGCTACTTTCTCGAATCTGTGGAAAGCAGGGACTGTGTCTTATGTACCTTTCACACTCAGAGTGAAATGATATGTTAGGAGATGCTACCAGTGTTGTACATTAGATGTCATTCATTCATTTCATGACCTTCTGCTGAGCAGTTACCATGCCAGGCAGACTGTGACAAGTTTATAAATAAGAAAAGTTATGACATCAAGATGCCAATTTTTTTTTATTGATTAATGGATAACTCTGGTTGATGAAAGATGTTATCTTAAGGAACAGGAAGTATGGCTGCCAAACTTTCTATATATTCCTTTTTATTTATACAGTGAAAATCCAGAGAAAGCTAGCATAAAGTCACACAGGACTGAACTAAAGCTATTGTTGCCTCAACAAGGCAAGAAGAAATAAATGAGAGGAATGTATATGGATTATTTAATACTTAAGGTTACAAAACATCATTATCCCCTAATTCAAACATAAGAAGGTGTCACAGCAAAGAAAAGTATCTTATTACCACAATATTCCATTTATTTTATACTACTTTTGGGGTTGTAAAATATTTTATCTTTAATTCATCAAAAGATCATGACTTTTTCTGTCTCCTGTGGAGCTGATCTAACCACAGAGCTTTCACTGACTAGACAGTAGATGTTGTGAGCTGTGGAACGAGATGAGAAATAACATCAAAATGACGTATGTGCTCAGCAACAGAAAACAGAAAATACATTAATTCTAACCTTTGCATGTATGTACCTTTTTAAAAACAGATTTCACAACAAGAAAATACTTTAATAATTTGTTGTTCAAAATCTAGAGTTTCCTTTTCTCCTCCACAATTCCCGGGGAGAAGAGTTATTACTTAGAAGTTAGTAAGGTTGATATTTAATGAGAAAGCAGTTCTGAAAAGTGGATGGATTTTAAAGATCTCAGCATGAAGAAATTGAAATATTAAGGGCAACAGCTGCCTGTAAACGATTGCTGTTAGCTGAAATTTACATATTAAAGAACAGAAAACTTGTAAGATTTCTTCATTCTTAACATTTTAATGCTCAAACTATAAGACAATGCAACACTTTAAGATGGTGACTTTTAAGTTTTATTTTTCAGGAATGCACTAAAGGCAGATGAGTAAGCTTATGTGCCTACCAAAAACACCATAGGAAAATATTTATGCAGCACCATTCTTAGCTAATGTGCCAGTTTTTCTCAGAATACACAATTAGATGCTATTTTTATGAATCTCACTGTCTCTAACAGAGGTTGCTTAAAGGGCCCATGGAACAAAGTGTATGTGAGGAGTAGGTATTCTTTTAATGAACTGAGGAAAATGATGGCTTGGGGCTGAACTACCAATATAGTACATGTGGTATGTGTTCATTGAATGTTTGCTATGTTCAAATGCTGTGGAGGAAAAATTGAAGATATGCAACCTATCCACTGGCTTCGAGAAATTTTAGATCTAGATTATGCTTTGGAACAATTGAGTGGCACATTTGCATATTGACATAAATAAACGTAAATTTCAACAAAGTAGACAGAGCGAGTCCTGAAATAACTTGAAAGGAGTCTTTAAGTATGATTTTATTATGAGCTTAACCTACTTTAAAAATGAAACCTGGTGAAAACTGAAAGCCTTTTTCAGCTCTCAGGATTTATTTTAGGTCACTGCTAAGACATAGATATATTTTTATTAAATAAAAAAATTACTTTTTTATTACATATATTTTTAAAAATACATATAAAGAGAAAAAAAATCAATTAGAATCCTAATAACCAGAGAGAATCACTGTTCATTCTGTCCTTTGTATATGTTTGTAATATATACATACATGTATATATGTGTGCACTAACACATTCATAATTCATTGTTTTATAAAATGAGATCACATACTTTCATAACCTGCTTTTAAAAAATGTACTGTTAAGGAGAGTCAGTTGGAGTACCTCCCTCAAGGTAGGATCACGATGCTATTGCCTCATCTAAGAGAAGAGTTGATGGAAGATGGAAGTGGAATTCCACTGTTCTCTCTATGCGGATGAGAGCTTGAGAAGCTTCCTGGGAAAGAATTTGTGCTAAAGATGCTTGTTCAGCTCAAAGATGATAGATCAGAGGTGAGGGGTGATTCTGAGACTAGCCCTCAGATTATTCTCCTACCATCTCCTGTGGACAAAAGACCTGAGCCCTAGAAGCAAGGAGGTACTATTTTACTGACCCTATAATCTTTTGAAAATGACAAGAAGTGGTATTTACATGACTCTGGGCACAAGCATACACTGTGGCTGATATTGACAGTTGTTTATCTAATATCCATTCCTCTCATTCTTCCCCATTTTGTTTTGGGAAGGACTGTGCCCATTTAAACACTCACCTTCTCATCTTTCCTTGAAGCTAGTGGTGGCATTCTTGCCAGTGAGATGTAAGCAGAGCTTTGGTAGAAGTATCTGGAATAGTGCTCTTTCGTATTAAAAGGGAACACTCAGAACTGGCTCTCCCCTTTACCCACCCCTTTTCTTTCTGCCTCAGTCCTGGACATGATGGCTGGAGCTGAAGCATTCATTTTGTGGCCAAGAATATCACAGAGACAAACGTGTTGATGACATTAAAATGCCGAAACAAGCCATTAATAGATAGGAGGAATGAGTTCTCTTGTTCTGAAGCACTGTAGGATAGATATGGTTAACTCTAATTTATTGTATATTTTCAAAAAGGTGTAAGGGAGGATTTTGAATGTTCACAATACAAAGAAATGATAAATGTTAGCAGTGATGAATATGCTAATTACCCTCATCTGATCATTACACATTATACACATATATCAAAATATCACTCAGTCTTCCATAAATATGTACAATTATTACATGTCAACTAAAAATAAAAGGATAAACAATGCTGAAACAATGATAGAACCTAAAAATAAATAAATAAATTAAAATGTACTGTTAAATTAAGTTTAGCCTAAAGCTGCCTCCTTTCATATTTTAAGTTCACCCTAAAGGTTTCTCTGTACGTAGTGAACTATAACCTAACTGGATGTGTAAACAGATTGCAACCTAGTCTTGTACCAAGCACAGAGTTTCAGCCAATCACAGGAGGCCAACTGTTCAAACTGTGTTCAAATGAGGCAACCACTGAACTGTGACCGATCTGGCTGTTTCTGTACTTCATTTCCGTTTTCTGTACATCACTTTACTTTTGCTGATTGTAAATATTATCCGACCATGTGGCAGCCCTGAAGTGCTTCTGAACCTGTTCTGATTCTGGGGACTGCCTGATTTGTGAATTGTTCTTTGCTCAATTAGCTCTATTAAATTTAATTTGTCCAAAGTTGTTCTTTCAATAGTAGAAACATATCATAAACATATTTCTGTGTCACCAAATAAAAATTCAAACATAATTTCAGATGGTTAAATTAAAACAACTTACTGTATACTTGTTCCTTAATATATAACTAACTCATTATTGTTGGACTTTAGATTATTTCCAGTGCTATGGTGAACATTTTTTGTGTTTGTGCTGCATCCTTAGAGCAGACTCTACACACACAGACTTCTTGGGTCAAAGGATATGTGTTTTAAGATTTTTCACATGTATTGCTAAAATATCCTTAATAAAGTTTGGGCAGTTTGTATCCGATGGTTTTCTGTCTCACAAAATAAATGAATGTCCATTTCCCTGAAACCTTGACAATATAGGAAATTGTTATTTAAAAGTACCCAGAATAGTATATAGAGCATTTGATGAAAAACAATTATTTTATTGTTATTTGAATTTTTATTTCCTTGATCAGTAAGGAGTTAGAGATCTATTGTATGTTTTTGGTTATATATCTTTCTTCTTTTGTTTATTGTTTGTTCGTGTCATTTGCCAATTTTTCTTATTTGATATTCATTTTTTCTTACTTAAGTTGATGGTCATAGATGATTGAAAATATGCTTATATTAATTTTTTCAGATTTTATACAAATATTAACAAAATATTTAAAAATTTTTATAGAAAGCACTTGTTTGAGAACTTCTGATCCAAATTAAAGTTAACTTTGCTCTTTTCCTAGATTGATAAAAAAATTTGCATGAAATAATATAGAAATGTAAGAGGGGGAAGTTGATCATGAAAGGTTTTATCTTAAAAAAATTATCATTGGAAATCTCTCATTTAGACAAAGTCAACTCATTTCTTAATCCTATAACAATTTGAGCATTCTTTTATTACTATACTTTTCACGTCGCATTATAATTTGAAGGATTTGAAGTCCTTGGTGGTTTTAATTTGTTATTTGTGGCTTGTGTTAGCTTTCAATTACGGTGCCTTATTTCCTTCTGTATTTCATGATCATATCTATTATAATCTTACATTATTTCAAACATTGGGAAAGCAGGGGACTTAAATAGGGGATGTTTTCCTCCATAAAGAATTTGTATTTTCTTTAAAGAGCCAGGAGCACTACTGATCTGAGGTCATGATAATCACCTTCTAGGGTCTTTCTTAACATGTAAACTTAAATTCAGTTTCCCGGTGTTGCCACTGGTACAAAGTTTATTGTTAAGCTGTAGTGCTAATATTGGCATTTGTTCTTAGGTGTTTGCTTGCTGCTCTTGTCTCACTGCTTTAGTTGCTGCTTAGTATTATTTTTTAATCAAAGAGAGTGCCCCTCGGAAAGTTTCTTTACTTAATTTGAGCCCCAAGATGCATTTAAAGTTTGTTTTCCTGAGATCTAGCTGTTTTTTAGTGAGAAGCTCTTTCAGAGTATCTTGTCCACAAGTATTATTTGTTTATGTAGTCTTCGAGTTTTTAATGGAGGTTGATGAAAAATTCTCAGTTCTTTTAAAACAAATTTTTCTTCACATTTGAGAAAGACAAATTATGGATGTTTTGACAAGTTTTAAAGTATGCATGTGAGCTAATGTATTTAACATGAAGATGGACATATTAAGAGAAATTATGCTGTCTGTTTAGTGTTGTTACTTGATAATTTTGACAACCACTGTGTGTTTTGGATATGGCAGTCAGTCTCATAAAGTTATGCCCGTAATTTCTCAACTCTTACTGTCTAAGGTGTGTGTGGAGTGTGACTGTTGAGTTGGGTGGAGTGGGTAGGGTAAAAGGTGAATGTGTGCTTATATCTGGGGTGTATGTAGACTTTAGATTTGGACAAAGGTGGGGGTCAGAACACAGTAGTTATTAATACCTCTAAGCAGGAAGGGAACAGCAGTCAATGTTCTTGAGGAGAAATTCTACAACATTGTTAAGCCTACCTAAGCACCTTGGCATTAGGCATTGTGCTACAGGCTTTATTTTCATGATTTTAACTAATTCTAATAAGAACCTGTGAAACTGTGATAGTATCACCTCATTTTAAAGATGAAGAAACTGAAACATAGGGAGGTGAACCGCCCTTTCCCTAGATCACATGGTTATTAAGTAGCAGAGCCGAGACTTGAGCCCAGACTTAGTGACTCTAAAGCTGTGCTCCTTGGGTTATTCCAGACTGCCCAAGGAATGAACTTTAGTCAGTATGCAATCTTTGGCACCCATCCATGAATTTCACATTTGTTTTTAGATTGACTAATACAGAAATGAAATAATTCATGCCTCTGGTATTTTAAAATGCATGTCTTTTAACTTTTGTTTGAACATAGGAATTTTTTCCTTCTGTATTTGGGAAAATGATTTGAACAAGTGGATTTATAATATTTTTCAGATCTAATATTGGATGGAAAAAATAGGTGTTGGCTTAGTAGCAACAAGAGCAAAGATCATATATTTTGAAGATTGCATACTACTTCAGTCTATTCAAAATTTCTGGGGAAATGTTTTGGTATACTTGAATATCTTTCATTTAAACATTTCATAACACTTTTCAATAATGTTTTATGTTAAAAGTAACTCAAATAATGTTTAATTGTTTGCTGACAAAGCTGTTGAAGAAGCTGAAATTATATTACACGGTTTAACTGTTTTTTGGCTTTCTGTTTTTCTTTTGATTTAGAGAGAGTTGTCATAAAAGAGATCTGACAATAATAGGTTGATACTGAGGCATATAATGACCTCTTGGTATTCTTTTTTGAAGATCTTTGAGGTGGTTTTTGGCACAGGAAATTAAAAGTAAACTCTGTGCTAGGAAACACTAGTGCACACTTACTTTTTTAAAAGCTATTTTAAAGAGCGTGCTTATTGTTTGCTTGACTTTTTGAAAATACTATATATAGAATGAGGAATCCTTGAGGGATGCTATATGAAGATATTCACTGATATTTTATAAAAGGTTTGAAAGTTTGGGGTTTTTGATTCTGTTTCTTCTTAAGCCTATAGTTTAAAAGCAATTTAAGAACTAAATAAAAGTCTCTACAGGGACCTTTTAGTTTGTGGGCTTACCAATAACATTTTGAAAAACCCTGTTCTTATTAAGCACTGCAGTTTTTCATTAGATTTCAATAGCCTCTTTTCTCTTTCTCTCTGACACTTTGTAAGTAACAGATCTGTACTATTGGAACATAACACTTTACCATGGCTTAATATTAATTGTGTTTCTTAGCACAGGCAAATAGCATTTTAAACCAATGCTCTGAAGAATATTAACAGGAAGAGTAGCTTTTTCAGTCATGCAGAGAAATGATTTTGAAGTGACATTAACTTTCAAATAAAATTCTGTTGGGGAACCTTATTATGGTTCATTTTTTTTTTCTTTTCTGGGGAAGAAGACTTCCAAGCTATAATTTTTGACATTCTTTAGTTGCACTGATATTTTTAGATTGCTTCATATAAGTCAAAATAATTTGGTGTTTTAGAGACACAAAGTATAATTTTAAGTTTTAAATAATGCTCTTCCTTAAAACCATGTTGGACATGTCTATTGCTTTTATCGTTCTGTGACTTGGAGAAGTCTTTTTTAAAGAGACTTTCATAAAGCCACAATTTTTCTAATCCACTTTAATCTCTTGCATCTGTAAATTTCACATTTGATTGCTCTTTTAATTCAATTCAAAGTTGTATTTAAAAACTTTCACATTTTGAGAGAAGTTTGTTGTTTATAGTTAATTTTTTAAAAGTAATTTTGAGTTGTCAGATTAAATGAGCCAAATAGATCATTAGGAAAACTTTTTTGTGCATCTTTTCCCCCCTTTTGCATGTAGGACTCCAGAAAGTCAAACCATTAAGGAATGTTTGCCATTTCTGTAGGAATCTCATGACTGTCCCTTAGTAGAAGTTCTCTCAGCATTTAGGTGGGTGGTACATTCATTTAATGTTACTTTCTCACTGATAGATTACTAATATTTGGTTTTCACTGCTCAAAACAACAATGACTTTTTGTTTCATGTGATTCTGTGAGGCATGTGGATGGTTCTTCTGCTGTATGTGGTATTGGCTGGGGCTCCTCAGGTGGGTTTGTTCATTTGGCAGATGGTCTAGCCTGCAGGGTATAAGAAGGGATTTGTCACATGTCTGGGGCTTCAGTGTTGACTGTTGGTTGGGGTAAATTAGTCATCTTCCACGTGGCCTCTTCTGGTAGTATCTGTTGAGAGCTAAGCTGCAAGCTGATGCAGCATCAATCATTTCTACCACATTTTATTTGTTAAAACAAGTTGCCCAGTTTCAAGACGATGGAAATAGAGCCTACCTCTTGATGAGAGGAATAACAAGTACATACACTTCTAGTCTATGCTAGAGACACATCCCTCATACGATCTATGATTTGCAATTTTTGGGGAGCAATTTTTAGATATGATAGCAGAAGCACAAGCAACAAAAGAAAAAATAGATGCATTGGATTTCATCAAAATTAAAAACTTTTATGCACTAAAGGACACTATCAAGAAACTGAGAAGACAACCTATGGAATGGAAGAAAATATTTGCAAATTGTGTATCTGATAAGAGACTTTATACCTAATATACAAAGAATTTTTACAACTTAAAAAGACAAAAACCCAATTAAAAATGGGCAAAAGACTTGGATAGACATTTCACCAAAAAAATTATACAAATGGCTAATGAGCACTTGAAAAGATGTTCAACTCATTAGTTATTAGGGAAATGCAAGTCAAAAACACAATAAGATACCACTTAACACACCATATAACAAGTATTAGCAAGTATGTAGAGAAATTGGAACTGCTGGTATGAATGTAAAATTGTGCAGCTGTTGTGGAAAACAGTGTTAGTTTTTAAAAATGTTAAACATAGAATTAACATATGACCCAGCAATTCTACTCCTATGTATATCTAACCAAAAGAATTGAAACCAGGTGTCAAACACAAACTCGTACACAAATGTTCATAGCAGTGATATTCACAATAGTCAAAAGGTGGAAATAATCTAAATGTCCATCAACTGATGAATGAATAAACAAAATGGGTATATTCATACATTGGAAAGTTATTCTGTCATAAAAAGGAATGAAGTGCTGATAACATGACCGAATGAAAGAAGCCAGACACAAAAGGCCACATATTGCTTGGCTCCATTTACACGAAATATTCAGAATAGGCCAAATAGAGACAGAAAGCGGGTTAGAAATTACCAGGGACTGAGGGAGAAGTGGAAATGGAGAGTGACTGCTTAATGGGTATGAGGTTTCCTTTTGGGGTGATGGAAGTGTTCTGGAATGAGATATAGGTAATGGTTGTCCAACACTGTGATATTACCAAATGCCAGTAAATCATATACAGTTCAAATAGTGAATTTTGTGTTACATGTATTTTACCACAATAAAATAAAGAATTGCACAATTGGACTTGTTGCTGCGGTGCCTCAACCACAGAACATACTCAGGCAATGGGACAACAAGAAAAGTGGAGCAGGATTGAGTCACCGCTGTTTTCCCAGCCAAAGCAATCCTAAGTTGCCAGACAGTCATCTAACTGCCAAACATACAAGAGTGCTGGGCCAAGATCAGCAGAACCACCTTGCCTAGCCCTGGGTGACTAATGTGTCAGCAATAAATGCTTATCATTTTATGCTTCCGAAGTTGTGTAATTTGTTTTAGAGCATTATTGTGACAATATGACTGATATACCCTTTCTCCTTAGAAGAAATTAGGGCTTCTCAGAGAAGTGGATGATTAGGGGCAAAGAAGGTGAGGGGTAAACGTTGAACATCTGAAATGTAAGGAATCTACCAAGAAATAATGAGGTTGTCTTAAAAAAACACAAAATTCTGGAGTTGGATGGTGGAGATGGCTACACACCAACATGAGTGTACTTAATGCCACATAATTGCACTTAAAAATGGTTAAAATGGCAAATTTTATGTTATGTATATTTTACCACAGTTAAAAAAAGGACACAGGAATCAGGCTGTTATTTTAATATGAGCATTAAATTTGAGCCTCAAAAAGCGTAATGATTGTAGTATATTAAAACACATCAAATATGTGAAAATCTTGAGTCCGTAATGATATTAGAAATAATAATAATAAAAAAAAACTAAAGCGACTGGTGGGTAGCAGAGGCTGGGAAGTGTAGGGGCATGAAGAGAGGGTTTATTAATGGGTACAAATACACAGTTAGATGGAAGAAATAAGACAGTGTTTGATAGATCAGTAGGGTGACTATAGTTAATAATAGTCTATTGTACATTTCAAAATAGCTAGAAAAGAATAATTCAAATGTTCTGAGCATAAAGAAAAGATAAATATTTAAGCTGACAGATACTCCAATTACTCTGATTTGATCTTTATAAAATATATGAATGTATCAAAATATCACACATACCCTGAAAATATGTACATCTATCACGTATCAGTAAAAAAAACCAAGGTGAAAAAACATTAATTTGTCACCAATTAAGGTTGCTATTAAACCAACATAAGAATTCAACCTTAAAGGATAACAACAATGCAAGGTCCTGCGTAAGATCTTTGTTTAGTCACACCAGCTGTAAATGTGGTCTTGGAGAGCAATTGAGGAATTTGGGGAGAAAAAGATATAACCTCATGGTAGAGATTGTTAACTGCCTTCTAATAGTTATTTTTTGTTGTTGTTGTTCATTTAGAAACAGAACTCCCTGAGTTTTAACTGCAATCAGACCACCCAACTAGAAACTGCATTTTCCAGTCTTCCTGCAGCTTGGGATGGCCATGTCATTAAGTCCTGGCCAATGGGATGTGAGGGAAAATGATACGCACTCTGGGTTAAGGCTCTGGCGATTACCTAAGAGATATTTCTGTCTTGTTTGTACAACTTGTTTTGGGGTTTCTGTGTAGCCTCAGTTTAACTTCTTTTCTGACAAATGCACACCTTGTTTGACATCCAGGCTATTGGAGCATGTCATACATGCATATATCCAGTTGCAGTAAGAATAAGATAATTAAGAAATAATAGAAAGACAAAAGTAACATAGTAAAAGAAAGCTAAAGGGAAATTTTTTTAGTCAAAACATTCAATACTGAAAAAAGCTAAAGGAACTATGTATTGAAATATTTTTCATAGGAGCTGAAATAAATATATCAGTTTATAAGGAGAGGTAGACTTTTTTTGTGGTTCTGACCTCAGAGAAGAATTTATTATGAGGATTTTTTTTAGTTGTTGAAATGTCTATATCATCAATATCTATAGTAAAATTATCTTTAACATGAATTCTATAAAATATATTTTACTTATAGCATTTCTCATATTGTCCTTTGCTTGGGAAAGTAGAAAGCTAAACCTTATATAAATGTTGCTCTACAGAATGATATATTCCAAGTATATGGCTTTCTGATGAAGTAGCTTAGTGCATGGTAATACAAGCTAAGGAAGAGGTTATTATATCTCTTAGATCAGTGTTTCAAACTGGGTTCTGAAGATGGAAGGACAGAAGAGGGGCTCTACAAAAGTTTGGTTCGAATTTGGTTTAAATATTTAAAAAAATGTTTTAAACCAGTGTTAAAAAATAACTGTTGTAAAACATTTTACTGTGTTTTATTTTTCATCCCTGTTTCAGTGAAGAGAATTTTGAAGGTGCAGCATGAGCTATTATACAACTGCTTCTATTCGAGATTAATTTCCTGTGTGATTTAGGATTGTCTTAATATTGTGCAACTGAAACAAAAGACAAAAACGAAGTGGATGCTGAGGCTGGTGTAGCTACAACTAACAACTATAACCACCAATTTCAAAATTCGGGGGGCTCATCTGAACAAATTCATTTTCTATAAATGTGTATTAAACTAAATTTATAGAAATAAAATACAATTTTATGTATCAAGTTTGAGTGCTGAATTTTGACAAGAGAGTTTTATTGCTAAAAAATATTTTAAATCTACTTAGATTTTCCCTGCAGAATAGCAATTGTCTCCACTGGGCTTTGGACAAGAATTACCAGGCAAATAATTTCCCATTGAGATGGTTAGCCAGTTTCTGATAGGCACTCTGCTGATGACTGAAAGAGGATCAATATGCTCTGTATACCAGAAGCATGGACAGTGAAGATGCTGGTCAGAGCCTAATTTGTATTTGAGGGCTAGTTGAGGGTTACTCAGCTTTGCCTGCATTTGGTAATAGGAGTCGGGACAAAACTTCTTGTTCTAGCTCTGGATCTGTTCAAGCGCTAAACAGGGTCTTGGTTGAAGGTGAAGAGTTTTGTGCTTTAAAGATGGAAGAATATCCTTGCTTGAATATTTTTGAGTGCACAGGTGGTTAGACCCATGTTTCTCGCTGTAAAACCTTAACATTACTCAATAAATATAATATTTTTAGATGGAATTGCATCTTGATGATCTTTCCTCTAAAAATATGTTTCTGTAGACCAGCAGTTTTTCCATTACCTGGGGCTTGTTAGAAATGTAGAATATCAGGTATCACCCCAGACCTATTGAATCTGAATCTGTATTTTAAAAACATCTCCAGGTGATTCAAAAACATATTACTTTTTTTTTTTTTTTTTTGAGACAGAGTCTCACTCTGTTGCCTGGGCTAGAGTGCCGTGGCATCAGCCTAGCTCACAGCAACCTCAAACTCCTGGGCTCAAGCAATCCTCCTGTCTCAGCCTCCCAAGTGGCTGGGACTACAGGCATGTGCC
>CAUYSK010061401.1:0-70874 GCA_963575035.1 Avahi laniger | reverse complement strand
CCTGGGCTCAAGCAATCCTTTTGCCTCAGCCTCCCGAGTAGCTGGGACTACAGGCATGCGCCACCATGCCCGGCTAATTTTTTCTATATATTTTTAGTTGTTCAATTAATTTCTTTCTATTTTTAGTAGAGATGGGGTCTCGCTCTTCCTCAGGCTGGTTTCGAACTCCTGAGCTCAAACAATCCACCCGTCTAGGCCTCCCAGAGAGCTAGGATTACAGGCGTGAGCCACCGCGCCCGGCCTTAAATTTTTTCTCATATGAATCAAAAGCTGTAAGCCACTGGATGAAGTGCAGGAAACTCTAGGCTCTACTCCCAGGCAAAAGTAAATGGTAGAAGAGAAAACTCACTGACCCTTGGGAAAGGGCAGAAAACCACCCCATCTCTTAGTGCAAGCATTGCCTCAAAGAACAAACAGCAGCAATCTCCTGCTTAAACAAGGGCAGGAAACCATCTGCTACCAGTCCCAGGCAAAGATAAACAAGTGCTGATAGAGATACACAAGCAAATTTGGCCCTTGAAGAGAGGTCGGCTTCTGATGGTGGAGTGGCAGGAAACCCTCTCCAAATCAAGACTCTCATAGAGGCCAGGTGTGGTGGCTCACACCTGTAATCTTAACACTTTGGGAGGCTGAGGAGGGAGGAATGCTTGAGACCACAAGTTTGAGACCAGCCTGAGCAATAGAGAGAACCCATCTCTACAAAAAATAGAAAAATTAACCAGGTGTGCTGGTGCACATCTATAGTCCCAGCTACTCAGGAGGCTGAGGAAGGAGGATGGCTTGAACCCAGGAGTGTGAGGTTGCAGTGAGCTATCATGATGTCATTGCACTCCAGCTTCATTGACAGAGGAGACCTAGTCTCAAAAAAAAAAAAAAAAAAAATCTCATAGATACAAGTCAGAGTTTGATTTTCATGGGGCAGAACAGAAGCGCTGAGAAAGATCCATCATTATGACCTAGATAGAGAAGTCTTGCCTAAGATAATCTGGAGCACAAAAACTTAGAGACACACCTTGCTCCTTCCACATGCATCATCCAAGCAACAGCAATATGCCATTGGAGGAAGGGCGACAGCATTGAAAAGATCTCCTCTGTGGTGCGGGTATGCAAGGTATGTGGAGCAGAAATAAACAAACAAATAAAAATTCTCATTACATACTTGCCCCACACTAAGTAAAAAGTAGCGGTAGTCCACTGTTGGGGAATTTGAAACCTGTGACACACTAAAGATAACTACAGCCACAATAACACCAAACCCAGCTATACCGCTGTCTTGTTTTACTCAATTCCTCATAGTAACAGTCTGACAGAAGAAGCGGCATGCGCCTTTCTAAGCACAGGTGTTACTTTTCTTAGTCTCTACTGTTCTTTTACACATAATTCTAGAATTCAATAATTCTACACACATATCAGGGAAATAAAATAAGTCTTTGTCAAAAAATAAAATAGGGATATAGAGGCAAGATGGTGGACAAGAAAAACTGCCAGCCAGAGTGTCTCTGCAGGAAAGACAGATTTTAGATGAAAGTGAAAAAAACAAACAGGCAAACAAACATAAATCAGTTGACGGTCGGAAGGAATGGTGCCTGAAACTATAAGAGACTCCATGCGAAGAAGTTGCAGAGGAGAATGGGAAGGAGTAAGGCCCCTGAGAGGCTTGGAGACCAGCAACAAGGGTAGGTGGAGTGGTTAAATTTCCCCTCCCTTGCGTCTCAGACTGCTGGTGGGCTCCTGAGCTGCTGGAGAGACCTGCCAACACCAGGCCAGAGACAGCCGCCGCCAGCGAACCGTGAGCCTCTTGCAGACAGGCCACCAGGCTCCCAGCTTCCTCGGGGCGCCTCCCGCCCCGAGCACATGGGCAGGCGCCATATTGCTTCATTCTCTCCTTCTCCTACCCTACCCTACCCAAGGCTGCCGAGGGACAATTTAGTCACCACCCAGAGGCATCTGCAGGGAATGAGACCTTTCCTTTTGGGGCCCTGCAGAGGACTGAGGGGTACTCAAACGGTGAGCTCCTTACCTGCTGGTCCTCTCAGGTGCTGCTTGCCTGGTGACTCCAGCAGAGCAGGGTAAATCCAGAGGCAGAGAGACATTGATCCAGCTTGGCACGATGTGGGAGACTGGAGACCAGCACTCTTCTCCCTGGCAGGGTCCAAGGTTGACCTCCGGGACTGGAGAACAGGCCTGCAGGCCAGATCCTTTACGCACAGGTCTCAATCATTGTTCCGGGGCACAGAAGGGATATTTGTCAACTAGTCTACTGAGGTGTGTGCGTCTTCAGAGGCACATTAGAGCGCGTCCTACCTGCTGCGTGCTCGAGGGGCAACCCTCCTCCCTGGGAGGCCCTTGCTCCCAGCTCAGCTTGTGATCCTGGGCAGGGAGCCTTCTGGCTCGCATCACAGTCAGGGGAGATCCACTGGCTTGAGGTCCTGCTTGCTGGCAGAGGCCCGGGAGAAACCTCGGAATAGGGGAGGGTGGAAAAGAGCGAGGCCTGCTCCAGACTGCAGGTCTCAGACAGCCCTACCCCACACGCAGATGTTTTCATCTGGGGCCATTTCAGCCTCTCCCTGGAAGCTTTGCCCAGGAGCAGAGAACAGATCTTTGACCCCCGTTAAGAGCTCTTGTGGAGCTTAAGGGCAGGCTCTCCCAATCCAGTCCCTCCCCCAGCCTCACTCCCCCACCTGCACCTACTGAGGTGGAGAATAGGATACACCTGGAAGTCCCAGCACCTGAGGCACTAGAGCGCCTCTCCAGAGGAACAAGAGCTGGTTAAAAACAACACTGAAGCTCGCTCCTCCCAGCAAGGGCCATCTACTGACAGGAAGGTTAATTTACACACACTTTTACTGCATTTACTGACTCGACACACTGGGTGTGGTTGAATTTCACTCACTTAGGCCACCTACTGACTCAGAGACTAAACTGGGCATGTAATTATCTAAATGAAAATCTAAAGTAAGAAGCAACAGCTGATCCAGATGAGAAGGAATCAGCAAAAGAACTTCTGGAAGTATGAAAAATCAAAAGGAAAGCCCACCTCCAAAGGAAAATAGCAACTCTCTAGCAATGGATATCAACCAAATTCAGAACACTAAGTGACAGAAGAAAAATTCTGAACATGGATTGTAAGAAAACTCAATGATATGCAAGAGAAAATGGATACCCAACACAAAGAAACCACAAAAAAAAAAAAAAAAAAAAAATCCAGGACTTGGAAAATTCACTGAAGAAATTGAAATACTAAGAAAAATCAAACAGAACTTCTGGAAATGAAGAATTTATTCAAGGAATTACAAAACACAGTGGAAAGCCTCAAGAATAGGGTAGATCAAACAGAAAAAAGAATCTCAGGGATTGAAGATAACACCTTTCAAATAAATAAGTCAGTTGCAGAGATCGAGCAGAGAAATAAAAGAACAAAGCCTACAAGAAATGTGGGATTATGTGAAGAGGCCTAACGTGAGAATTATAGACATCCCTGAGGGTGAAGAAGAAAATACACAAGAGTTGGATAAACTATTTGAGAATGTAATGGAGGAAAATTTCCCTGGCATTACTAAAAATCTAGATATCCAGGTACAAGAAGCTCAAGAGACCTCTGGGAGATTCATTGCAAACAGGAAGATGCCATGAAACATAATCATCAGACTGGCCAAAATAACCATGAAAGAGGCCCTCCTATGAGCTATAAGGTGAAAGAAACAGGTAACCTACAAAGGAAAACCTGTCAAACTAACTGCACACTTCCCAACTGAGACCTTACAAGCCAGAAGAGATGAGGGCCCCATTCTCACTCTTCTCCAACAGAATAATGCCCAGCCTACAATCTTGTACCCTGCAAAACTAAGTTTCTTCTATGAAGGAGAAATAAAGACCTTCTCAAACAAACAAAGACTGAGGGAATTCATCAAGACAAGACCTGTCCTCCAGGAAGTACTCAGAACAGTGTTATACACAGATCAGCACAATAAATACTCACTAATGTAAAATCATCCAAAAGCTCAAGGTCAAAGGCCAGATACCGCAATTGCTCAAGAGAGAAAACAAAGGAACAAAGTTCAACTCAACACGATGAACAGAAATCTGCCCCTCTTATCAATTCTCTGAATGAATGTAATTTTATCCTTCTTTCTTTATCCTTTATCCTTCTTTTCACCATCAAATTGGTATTAACCGATCAACACTTATATGCACATATAGTAGTAGCATTTATTGGGTCTCCAGCAGGTGGGAGATGGGAGGAGGGGATGGGTATATTCACATTTACTGGGTGTGGTGAGCACCGTCTGGGGGATGGACATGCTTGAAATTCTGACTCTGGCAGGGCAAGGCAGTATATGTAACCTAAACATCTGTACCCCCATAATATGTTGAAATAAAAATAAAATAAAATAAAATAGGTAACACAACCAGACACAGAGATGACTTAGATATTAGAAATATTAAAGACTTTAATTATCATTAATATATTAGAGGATACAATGAAAAAAAACAAAGTATATAAATAATCACCATGGAGCTTCAACAGAGAGACGGAAACTATAAAAAGTGCCCAAATGAAATGCACAGATTTTAAAAGTGCGATATCAGAAATGAAGATTTCTTTTTTGGGGGGGTGACAGGATCTTGCTATGTTGCCCAGGCTGGTCTCAAACTCCTGGGCTCAAGTGCTTCTCTTGCCTCAGCCTCCCAAGTAGCTGGGATGACAGGTGTAAGCCACTATGCCTGGCTTAGAAATGAAGACTTGTTTATCAGCAGACAAAACATAACAGAAGACAGAATCAGGAAACTTACAAATAGGTCAATAGAAATTATCCAAATTGAAACAGAAAAGGAGCAAAAATGAGTGGAAAACAAAAACAAACAAACAAAACAACAACAAAAAAACCCAGAAGCCGATATCAAAGGATGTAAACCCTGAACATAAATTGTTAGCTTTCCTTAAGTATCACTTTTTTCCTTCTGACATGATTGTGGAAATTATGAGACTATTTGGCTAAAGCATTAAATTACCAGCCTACTTTGCATGTAGGAGTAACCATGCAGTCATATTAGGGTTAATGGGATTTCAGAAGATGTTGTATGTGCTATTTTTTAGGTCATGCTATTAAAAAAGGGGAAAGCCATCCTTTCCTTTTCTTTACCCTACTCACAGTCTTAGATGATGATATCCCATCGAAAATGGTAAAGCAAAAATTTTATAACAACCTGGGTCCTTGGCACCATGGATTTATCATAGCAGCCCTGGACTACTTATGTTCAACCTATAATCTGAGAGATAAATGAACATACATTTTTCAAAATATTGTTATTTTTGGTGGTATTACAGTAGCCACACATATATTCTACTGAATATAAACCCCTAGCTAGCAAAACTTACAGTGAAATTTGGAGTTACTTTATGATTTCTTAATGTAAAATTGACACAGTGTCACCTCTTACAGATAATCATCAGAAAGTACCAAGAGAATAGCAAGACATGTTATTACTCATAAGAAAAATTCTTTTAATGTTTATACAAATTCAGGATAACTATAATAGTGTAAAAATATTTAACACCAAAGTTTCAGCTTCCTAAGCACCATTCAGAGAAAGATGAGAAACTAAGTAAGAGAAATATATTAGTCCCTCACTATAAAAATAAAGTTAGGGGAAATATCAATTTTTAAAATTTTGCACATTTCAAAACCAAAAGTTGAGTACTATGAGAAGTGGCACATTGAGGTACATAATAAGGATATATCTATAAAACACTAAAAACAAACAGCTGTAGATGTGAATAGCATACACATATGTAGTTAAGTAGTATGTAAATTCCATTAAAAAGCTGCTTCTCTGAAGTAATGAACAACCCTAAAATAATTTCAGTTTGTATGAATGAACAAAGTCTAAAATTATACAAAGCTACTATAACACAAAAGCTATCTAATGATCCAAATATTTTCCATTGTAACATTCTTAAATTTATTATCAATCTAGACTTAAACTATTATTATATCAAACTGGAAATGAAACTACTATTTAAGTTCTAATTTTAATCCCATTTTCTTCATTTAACTATTCACTCACCCCTTCAAAATACAATTATTGACAGTGCATGATATACAAAACTCTACATTGTGCAAGATACAATATACAATATTTAAAAATTATCCCACAGAGGTGATTGGTTAATTTAAGTATGAATATATTACATATTAAAGTAGCTATAAAATAAAAATAAAAGCTGTTTTACACTGGAAAATCAGTCAGCAACATTTCTACTCTGACTCGATTCCATGAACAAACATGTCCTCACTGAGCAAAAAAATTACATTTTCATTGAATCTAAGAATTGGTAAAGATGTTGTAATGGAAAGACATGGAATATAATAATAGTGCTTTTGTAAAAGAAACAAATATGTTATGCCACATAGAAAGAGTACTTATTTGGATGTCAGGAACTCTGGGTTTCTGGGTTCTCTTCCTTGTTCTTCCACTACTTCTTTCTGATCTTAGAGAAATTTCTGTGCCTTAGGTTTCTCATTTGGGAGAGGAAAGTAAACTCTAATGAACTGAGTTTTCTTCCACCACTTTCACAGCATAAAGTTATGTTCTATAAAGTTATGGGTACCTATGCATCACACACGTGTGCTTAATCATTGGCTCTGGTCCATTTTTCCTGAAGGTTTCCAATCCTGCCTATATTTTCACTAGGTAAATGGTGATATTAAGAGCTATGAGCAGGCAGTTCTCATTCCTCGAACATTCTGCATGCTTGAATGGCACTGAGTTACCATCAGTCAACTGCTCTTTATTTTTTATGCCGCTGGGGATGTCAAACAGAACACCTGCTTCTCTGGAACACAAATAATGAGAATACAAGAGGCAGCTGGCCAAGGTTAAGAGCAATCTAAAAACCCTTCACAGAATAAACCTAGTGGGACCAAAGTCTTCACTATTTTCACGCCCTAATAAACTGGCCTCACCAGACCCTGAGAGCCCTCAAGTTGTTCCCATATAAATGCTCTAGTAACTTTAGAGCTCTGGTCACAGAAAGTCGCAACCACAACATGTCCATTGACTGAATGATGAATATCTTAACTTGGTGCATTTTTGTAGTGTTTATGGCTATCAATCTAGGGACACTGAAATTAGTATAATTGAGGAGACAAACAACTCCAAGAGGGAATAATTGCCTATGTTTTTCTTTTAGATCTGAAGGATTTTGTTTAAAGAATCTTTTTTTTCTTTTTTAAATAGAGACAGGGTCTCGCTCTTGCTCAGGCTGGTCTTGAACTCCTGAGCTCAAGTGATCCTCCCTTCTGGTCCTCCCAGAGTGCTAAGATTACAGGCATGAGCCACTGCGCCTGGCCAAAATCTTAAATCTTTTATATAGAAAGGCATACTCCTTCAGAGGAAGGATGTTTACATATTTTATTACTCCATTTTCAGACACAGAGCAACACAGGTGCAGAGGGATTTGGCAACTTATCAAAAACAGGCCAGTACCACGTTTGGGAATAAAGAAAACCTGAATTCTATTATCATAACGATGTGGTATTATTCCAAAATAATGTTGCACAAACAAGTGTCAATCTCAGTATAAAATCCCAGTGTGAAAGCACTTATTTTTCAGAAGTTAGGACCTGGGAACAGTTGACAAATTCCTTTGTGAAATCCATATTCCCTGGAAATTACAAAAACACATCAATGACTTGAATTTTTCAAAAGAGATATTTATCTCTTTTTTAAACTTATGAATGGATATCCCACTTCATTCCACAAAGGATTTGAAGTATCATACAGAAATAAGTATCATTCAATAAAAAACAGTGAGAAGAGGGCAAATAAATTAAACTAAAAGGAATAGGGTGTTCAAATAGTAAAATAAAATAGAAGAAAGTAAGTACTCAGTAATGTATATTATAATGCCTCCAAAAATGTGCTTGAAAAAGCCCAGAGGAAATCATGAACAATTACAAAATTACTTTTCCCACAAGATAAATATATAATATTGGCTTAAGAGAAGCACAATTTTGCCTAACAATGAAGGTTAAAAAATGTTTTCCTCAGTTTCATATAAAGCATAGTCATTGACTTATGAAGTGGAAAAAAATTCTTAAACTACAATTTATAATATTCAGTGTTTTGTGACAGTTTCTTACAGGCCATAACAGCAGAAGTCACTTTGGAAATTTATTACAAACCTGGGAAAAAGTAGTGTAAGGGTTATGATGGGAGGTGGTAAGGGTATTTAAATGATGTTCTCTAAATACATAGCTCTAAAGTTCTGTGATGGTTTTAATTTCATGCAAAAATAAATGTTTCTATTTATCTAAAATAGGAATTCTCATTCTGAGGTCTGAAAATGGGCTGTGGGGTTGGGGGAGGTTGAGTTATTCTAAAATTGAATGAACATTTGGTGTGTTTTCACATCTTTTGGAGAGAGAATTCATAACATATTATATTCTCAAGGATCCTTGACCCCAAATGGCCAATTGCCACTGATGTAGAAAAGGAACTTGGTGAACTATTTATCTTGAAGTTAATATTTCATTTGGATTATTTTGTAGAACTCAGGTTATGATATGTTTGGGGCAGCAAATTAGTGGCTAAGGTTATACACATTGGCAGGAGCCTGAAGTACTGGTGTTGTGTTACTAATAATAGGCATAATTATAGATGTTTAAAACCTTCTGAAGAAAGAAAAAATAACCCTCTGAGTAGAAGACAGAAAGTTATGAAAGGCATGAAGATAGTTAAGAATACTAACAAGACTAAGTCTTAATCTGGTGAGATAGACCAAATTATTAAATTATTTGTGCCTGAGAACACAGTTAAGTAGGGAAAATAACATAGCTACCTCATCAGTTGATTTGAGCATCAAATAGCTATTATATGTAATGATCTTATAACTCACTATATAGTATATGGTAAAGATATGCTTATCATTCCAGTTATTACTGCTATTACCATTACTATCTTAAATTCTGCATCTATGTGGAAAAGCTGAATAAAACTATAGGGATGTCAGAGATATTTCTCTTAAAACAGCTTTATTTACCTTTCCTCAAAGGAACACAAATTCTGCATAATGTAGCATATGTGCTATATATTTGGTCTAGCATATGATTTGCATCAGATTTTTCTACACACCAAATCACTCAAACCTTAGAAGTTTAAAACCACAACCATTGATTATTGCCATTAAGTCAACCAGTCAGCTGAGTGGTCCTTCCCATCTGAGCCAGGCTTGACTGAGCTGGGGTACGCTTGTTCACGTGTCTGAGTTCATCAGCAAGTCAGCTGATGCTGGATTGTCTAAGATGGTCTAACTCACATGTCTGCTGATTGACCGGTTATTGATTGGGCAAGGGTTAACTGGACCATAGCTTTTTCATATGGTGGCTCAGGAAATTTCTAAAGGAGAGAATAGAAACATGCAAACCTTCTTTAGCTCTAAGCTGAAAATCGTTTCAATGCCACTCATACCACATATAATAGAGCAAACCTAGTCACAAGTAATTCTAAGAGTTAAGAAATAAACCACAACTTTTGATGAGATGAGCTGCAAAGTCACATTGTAAAAGGAGTGGGATAGAGTGAGGAATGTAAATGTCTCATCATTTTTATCACATATTGCAGTATTAAGTAATAAGTTTAAAGACTCTCCACAATAATCATAGAAAAATTTGAATAAATCACCCAAGGAAAAAAATCTTAATTAAATGGGTGTGATGATGTATTTCATATAAATGAGATGTAAAATTTACCCCTATGTGAATAAATTAAATAAATAGAGCTATTCTGCTATTTAAATTTGGCCAAAGTGTTTTGTTGTCAGTATAAGGATTATCTGTCTAATTTTAGGGAGTGGAGAATAGTGTTAGGCACTAGAACAGACCATCTGTTAACCTATGACAACTGCATGTAGAATATATTATATTGTGTTTTGTCATTATAGAAAGTAAATCACATGGCTAATCCTAAAGGACTTTCTGAGAGCCACTATCATAGAATTTAAGAGTGAAGACTAAAGTCTGACTGTCTAAATTCAAATCCTGCTGCCTCTTAACAAGCTTTGTGACCTTTAGCAAATTAAATAATCTTTCTGAATCTGTTTCATTATGAGTAAAATAGGTATGATAGAAATACTTACCTCAAAGGGATTTTATGTCAAGTAAATTAAATAATCCAAGTAAACCTCTTATGAATAGCACAAATCATATAGTAAATTATCCAGGAAATGTTGGCTACTTTTTATTGCAAATATTACAATCCAATGTAAAAGTAAAACGGTCCAAAAGATGCTGTGAAATATTATTGGAAATTCACTATTTAATATATTATAATAAAATTTTTATTAACCTCAACTCAAAAGTAGTATGAAAATTCATATTCTAAAGCAGCAGTCCCCAACATTTTTGGCACCATGGTCTGGTTTCATGGAACAAAATTCTTACACAGACAGGGTGTGGGGGGAGATGGGAGTTGGGACAGAGATTCCAGGATGGAGAACAGCTGTAAATACAGGTGAAGCTTCCCACTCTTGCCTGTGCACTGCTCACCTCCTGCTATGTACACTGTCCCTCCTTCCTAAGTTTCATGGAAGAGAATTTTTCTGTGGAAGGAGGGTGTGGCAGCGGAGCTCTGTGGCCCAGTCCCTAACAGGCCCCAGACTAGTTAGTACAGGTCCACAGCCTAGGAATTTGGGACTGCAGTTCTTTAGGATTTAAGGAACCAGCTTATGATGTGCTTAGCCTGTAACAAACTTCTATCTATAAAGTCATAGGACAAAAAACAATGAATAAGATGATATGCCATGCAAGATGGTAAAAACTGCAATAGTGAAAGACCATCTGTAAAGAACTTGGAAAGAAGTCATCACTCCAATTGTTACTAATACAAGAATAAGCTGAAAAAACTGAAATTCGATGAATTCTCTTTGACCAAACAGACATTTGAGTATGCAGGGCAAACTGCCACCCTAATAACTGGAGAGAAAGGCAAATCCACAGAATCATAACAGAAGTGTGCTTACCTGAAACAGAGGCCACTTGAGAGCCATACAATGATAGAAAAGCTTAAGTGGCAAATTTGATGACTTGCTGTGGGCTGAGTTGGGCTTGCAGAGAAAAACGAACATCTAGGGGCCACAGTCTTAGGAGAGGTATCACACTTTCATAGACTTTACCTCCAGAAACTCCATCAGGTTTGCACAGTGAAGTTTCTACAAAGACAACCTTGTGGCTCTGGCAGGAGTATTAGAAGAGTAATCATTGTGATGATTACCAGAATCTTCTCTATGGGAAAGGACTTTTACAGAATCTTATTCAACCTGAGGATGGGAATTCCTCCCTGCCAGCCCTCCTTAGCCTTCCTATCTCACCTAAGGCCAATGAGATTTGGAGAAACTGCAGAGATAAGGTCACAGGTCAGAGATACAACCCTGCTTAAAAACTGAGATTTGACTGGAAGATTTTATAGAACTCTCCCACTTCCCTACACTTTACCATACCAACAGGGTTCCAATATAATAATAATGGATTACATTTGAAATAGGAGCAAAATACAACTATCTCTGAGGAAGAGGACTTAGAGAAGCCCAAGGTAAAGACAGGAGGCAAAAGCAAGGACATTAGATGTATACGAAACCTGTAGCACTGGTAGCTATAGCAAGCATTGAATAAAGCCTGATTTCCAGCCAGATGAACATAAATCCTCACTCAAGAAGCTTATTTGTCTCTGATGTATCCTATTAACTGAAAAAACATGTCCATATTTCAATAAAAATTACAAAGCACATCAAAGGCAAGAAAAACGGTCTGAAAATACAAAGTAAACATCAGAATCAGGCTCAGATATGATGGAAATGTTACAATTAACATATAGGGAATTTTAAATAACTATAATTAATACGGTAAAAGTGATAAGGAAAAACTTGCAAAGACAGATGGCTAATGTAAACAGTGAGATGGAAATTCTAAGAAAGAATCAAAATAAATGCTAGAAATCAAAAACACCATAATATAAAGAAAGAATGTTTCTGATGGGCTCATCAGGAGACCAGACAAAGCTCAAGAAAGAATTAGTGATCTTAAAGATGAAATAATAGCTTTCCAAACTGAAATACAAAACGAAATAATAAAAAATTAAGTGTAAGCTCTTAGTAAGAAGATTCCAGAGGTGTAACATATGGTTAATTGGAATTCCAAAAGGAGAAGAAAAATAAAATGGAACTGAAGAAATATTTGAATATTTGAATAACAGTTAACTTTGGAAAACTAATGACAGACACCAAACCACAGATCCAGGAAGCTCAGAGAATAATAATCAAGATAAATTCCAAAAAGTACACCTAAGCATATTGTCTCCAAACTCCAGAAAACCAAAGACAAAGAGAAAACCTTAAAAGAAGCCATAGGAAGAACACATTTTACCAATGGGAGAAAAAGGTAAGAATTACAATGAACTTTTCATAATGATTCATGCAATAAGAAGAGAGTGTAGTAGAATATTTAAGTTTACAAAAGAAAAAATCCATATCTAGTATTCTACATCCAGTGAAATTACCCTTCTAAAGTGAAGGTGAAATGAAAACTTCTTCATACAAACAAAAACTGAGGGTATTTATCACCAGTACACCTGCCATGCAGGAAATGTTAAAATATATTTTTCAGGCAGAAAGAAAATGATATAGATCAGAAACCTATAACTATATAAAAAAATGAAAAATGTCAGCAAAGAAATAAATGAAGGTAAAATAAAATATTTTATTTTTCCTATTAATTGACCAAAAAAGTAACTATTTATTTAAAGTAATAACAATACACTGGGTGATTATACATGGATAAGTGAAATTGATGAGACCAATGATACAAGGAATATGAGGGAGGAATTATAAGTTACCTGCAGTACACAAAAAGCAGAATAGTGCAATTTGAAGGTGTACTGGGATTAGTTAAAAATTTATATTTAAAATTCTAAGATAAAAACAAAAGCATTTATTAAAAATACAGTGAGAGAAAAGTACGTAAAATTGAGTCATATAAAATGCTCAATTAAACCAGAATAAAAAAAAAACAGAAAAAGAAGCACTGGCAACAAACAGAAAACAGTTACAAATATAAGTATACTTATATTTACTTATATATGCCAAATACATATATACTTATATATGCCAAATACAAGTATACAGTATATATTAATCATAATATCTTGATAATCTCTTTAAATGTGAATAGCCTAAATACACAATTGAAAGACAATGATTGTCAGAATGGATAAAGCAAAAAGACTCAGCTATATGTGGGCTACAAAAAACCCACTTTAAACATAAAGGCTTAAATGCATTAAAATTAAAAGAAGGGAGAAAGATATACCATGCTAGCATTAATCGGAAGACATCAGGAGCAGCTATACTAACTTTAAACAGACTTAAATATAAGAAAAATTATCAGGTATAAATACAGTCACAGAATCATGAAAAATAGTTCAATTTTCTAAGAAGACATTCAATTCTAAATATGTATGCACCTAAAAACAGAGTATCAAAATATAAGAGGCAAAAAACTGATAGAAAAGAGAAATGCACAAATACACTATTATAGCTTGAGAATTCATTGCCTCTCAGTAACTGACAGACCAAGCAGACAACAAAATCAATATGAATATAGTTCACCAAAACAGCACTATCAATCAACTTGATCTAATTGATATTTATAGACTACTCCCTCTAACAACAGCAGAATATGCATTCTTCTCAAACTTGTATTGAACTTTCACCAAGAAATTAAAATATGTTTTGAAATAAATGAAAATTAAAACACTTCTCATAATTTGTGGGATGGTTCCCTTTTAATTAATGCTTCAAGGAAAATTTATAGCAAAATTTGCGTATATTAGTCAAGAAGATCTGAAATCAGCAACCTAAATTTTCACCTTAGATTATCAGACCAAGAGTGCAACTTGAATGCCTAAAGTAAACAGGATAAAAGGTATAACAAAAATAAATCAATGAAAAATTTAATAGGAAACAATAAAACATTAGAGAAAATCAGTAAAATCAAAGCTTATTTTTTGAAATGATCAATATAATTGATAAACATTTAGCCAGGCTAACCAGAAAAAAATGGATCAGACACAAATTACCAATATGAAATGAAAGAGAGTTCTAAGTAGGTTGATCCTGCACTGGTTACCATTTCTAGGAGAACACACTAAACTTCAGTGGCAATTTGTATCACTTGCGAAAACTCAGTGAGACAGGACACTCGCATACATCAAGTTATATGAAACCCATTTATTACTTACAGATAGGCAGCAAGGGACAACAGAAGCCTAGGATTCATAGCAAATCGGCTCCCCAAAGTTCAGGAAAGATGTCCTGGGTGGATAGAGTTTTGCCTGCATGTCCCCTACTCACACTGCAGCAGAGAGATCCTCAAAATCTTCCTGTCCTGGGTTTTATACACCAGGATAATATGAGTTACTGAGTAACAGTATTGCTGGACATTCTATTCTAGAAGGGACAGGAACAAAGCCCAGGATGTTTCAGAGAGTTCCTCCTTGCCTCAGGATGTTGCCTTCCCAGTACATTCTTCAGTTATGTTTGAGAAGCACAAGCAAGAAAGGAGGAAGTACTGGGTCTAACGGCCACCTAGAGAATTGTTCTGCAGAGGGGTCATCACTACTGATCCCATAGACATGAAAAAGACAATCGAAAAATACTGTAAACAACTCTATTCTCACAATTTTAATAATTTAATAAAATGGAACAATTCCTTGAAAGACACAAAGCGCTGAAATTTACACAAGAAGAAATAGATAGCATGAATAGCTCTACATCTATTTAAAAATTGAATTGATAATTAAGAACCTTCCAGAAAAGGTTATTAATTGATAACTGGAAAAGTTTATCATCAGGTCCAGATGGTTTCACCAGTGAATTCTAACAAATTTTAAAGAAGAAATTCAAAAAGACAAAAATAAGTGAACTATCAAGTCACAAAAAGACATGGATGAATCCTAAATGCATATTGCTAAGTGAAAGAAGGCAGTCTGAAAAGGCTAAGTACTACATACTATGTGATTCCAATTACATGATGTTCTAGAAAAGGCAAAACTGTGGAGACAGTAAAAATATCAGTGGTTAACTGAAAACTTAGGAGGGCATAGGAAGGCTTATATAGGCGGAGCACAAGTGATTTTTTTTTTAGAGTGGCGAAATTATTTGTGAAATACTGTAATTGTGGATACATGACACTGAAATTTTTATAATCAATTGAATGTCATATGGATTCATAAAGAGTGAATCTTAATGCACACAATTGAAAAAAATCATCATAGAAGAGGAATCTCAGGATTGAAAGCAGAATGTGACAAGTAATCTAAGTGTACCACAAACATGTGATAGAACCTCACTGAAGGAGAGTGAGGGAAAAAGATACTGACTTATATAGCTTTGGAAATGAGTGGAGTCTGTAAAATTAAAGACAAAAGCATATTTATATAAGTATTGTACTCTAGTCGATACCATTGCTTTCTGTTAGGGTACAGTATACATTAACAATTCTGATACTGTTATACATGTATACTGGAATTGAAGATTTAAGTAAATGTTTGTTGGATGATAGGAGCCAAGTTTCTCACTGTTGGAGTGGGAGTTTACAGATAAGCAAGGAGAGAAGGCTAGAATAATCCATTTGGTAATGTAATAGAGTTGGAGACATGAGTATGAACTCACATTTAGCTAAATATAGACATGGATAGTTGTATATATGAATATTTATAGATATGTGTACATACATGGGTTAGTATACACACATGTATTTCTTTCCTGTCATCTTAAAGGACCTAGAAGTAATGAGATCCAAGAACGATGAGTACACCTTGTTTCTAATACCATCCTCTCAAACCAGAGATCCTTAGAGAAATGGCTAATTCTAAGATTGAGTATATCATATTTCCTAAAAGCAGGTAATATATAAGATAAGCATGGAGAATTCTATAACATCAGAAAGTAAGGAAGAGCTCAAAAAAAAAAAGAAAAATAAAAAGAAAAAAGAAAAAGATATTAAAAGTAAAGAAAGAAAGAAGGAAAGAAGCAGGAGGAGGAGAAAACACACACACATAATAATTTGGGGGGTGATGGGTAGAGCTCAAGAGACACGGAAGCCAACTAAAAGGGCTTCCAGTGACGAAATCTGTAGTAAGTTCAGCAAGAAAACAAAGTAATATGGGATGATTACCCACATTGATATAAGTAGTTTATCAAATCATTAAAGAAATTAGGAAGAAGAGACAAATCTCCTTTGCAGAAGAATTACAAATGGATTATCCAAATATACCATCTTAAATGAAGTAAAACTCCCTATTCTTTAAATATAAACTATGCCTAGTAACTTCCTTCCAAAAATATACTAGTATGGAAAGGAGTAATAATGTGTAACTTTATAGTGGAGAAATGTAAAAGAAAACACTACTTCAGGAAGGTGATGGAGGTGAGCATCTACAGTCATAAATCATGTTGACAGCATTAACTTTGATATGATGTGATGAGCATGGCACTTTGCATCTGTAATCTTCCTCCCAAAAACTCACAGCACCAGTCTAATCATGAGGAAAATGGCTAATCATGACACAAATTCCACAAGAGGGGCATCCTATAATATGTCTTATGCAAGAGAGACTTCCCAGAACTCCTCCAAACTGTCTGGGTCATCCAAAACAAGGAAAGTCTGAGAAATAGTCATGGCCAGAAAGAGCTTAAGGAGACATGACAATGAAATGTAATATAATATCCTGGAGGGAATTCTGGAAAATAAGAAGGACAATAGATAAAAATTAAGACGATCAGAACAAAGTATTTTCTTTAGTTAATAACAAGCACTCTCATTTTACCTTTTTTTTTTTTTAAAAAAAATAGGATTACTTTGGATATAGAATATACTGAAAGAGCCAAGGACAGATGTCAGAAGGCTTTTTACAGAAATAAAGAAATTTCAGTGACTTGAGTAATTAAAGTGTACAGAGAAGGTCAGATTTGGGGTATATTTTGAAGATGGAGCCAACAGTATTAGCAAACGGAAAGACTGAGTTGACATTAACTAAGCTAGAGAACACTATGAGTTTATACAATGGAATATAATTCAGCCATAAAAAAGATATGGACCACTTATGCAACATGGAGGAAACTTAGAAACGTTATGTTAAGTCAAAGAAGCCAGACACAAAAAACCACATACTGTAGAACTCCATTTACAGGAAATATCTAGAATAAACAAATCCACAGAGACAATAAGTAGATTAGTGGTTGCCAGGGGCAGAGGAAGGGAGAAAGGTGGGAATGACTGCTAATGAGTACAGGATTTCTTTTGAGGATGATAAAAAATATTCTAAAATTTAGATAGTGGTGATAGAAAGTTGGTGATAAAAGTTTAGTTTTGGTATATGTCTAGTATCTGGATTATAAATAAGGAAGTTGAGGATGTAAGAGACCTATGTCAAGAAGGCAGTTGAATATCTGATTCTTGCATTTAGGGATTGGTTTGATCTGGAGATATAAATTTGGGTGGTGAGCAGTGTTTACAAGGTATTTAAAATCATGGCACTGGATGAAATTACTAAGGGAGTAAAAGGAAATAGAAAAGGGAAATGGTCCAATGACAGGCCTCTGATGCTCCCATGCTGGAATGTCAAGGAGAAGAGGTGTAGCTAGCAAAGGAGAAAGAGAAAAAGGTGTACCTAGTAAAACATATAGAAATCACATGAGGTTAGTATCATCAGCATGTCAAATACGACAGAAAGTTTAAGATGATGTCTGAGAATTCACACTTTGTTATTGGAATTTTGTTAGTGGGTACATGTAAATTTGATTAGAATAGTTTCAGTGAATATGTGAAAGAAAAATCCAGGTTTGAGTAATTCAAGAAATAATACTAGAGGCGGAATCAGAGAAGAGAATTCTAGGAAACTCTTTTAAAAAATGGCATGATAAAGCAAAGAGAAAAATGGGAGGAAGAGAGGAAATCCAAGAGAGACTTACGGTTTAGTTTGTTGATGCTGCTGTTGTACACAAGGAAACAGAACAACACTTGTACAGTGGTGGGAAACTTCCAATTGAAAAGAACAAAGTGCAGTTGCAAGAGGAAAAAGACATTTGCTGGAACATGTTCTTGATATACTGGGGGGGGAAGGGGGTCTCATGTACAAAGGAAGAGCTGACTTTAGCGGTACCATGAAGGGTTCATCCACAGTAACAAGAGGAAAAGTAAAGTCTATCGACAGAGGAGGGTAAATGTGCTGAGAGTGGGGGAAAATTATCTTCTAAGTCTCTCTATTTTCATAACATAGAGAACAAGCTCATCAGCTGAAGGACGGCAGAGTGATTTTAGGAGTCTGTGCAAAAGAAGTAACAAATCATCTTGTTGAAGAGTGGGAGATGAATTGACTAGGGAAATACAGTGTGATTGCCAGACCTCATACTGATTATGAAGCTAAAATGAGACCAATCAGCATGTATCTGTGTTGTTTTGTTTTTTCAGCCATGTTCAGTTGCATGAATGTATGCATGGGGTAACAGATCTGATTTTAACTAAGGTTGTGTTTTAGTCAAGAGAAGAGCATGAAATAAGAGAGTTGAGAATATAAGCAAGGAGGTAATTTTTTGTTTGTTTAATTGACCTTTTAATCATCCACACAACAGAATGAATATTACTAGAGTCTGAGTTATACAGATGTTAGCCAGAATTGTTCTAGGATTACAAATCTGGAAAATAAAGCCTCTGTTATTGAGGATCTGGGCTTTTGTGAGCTCATTAAGCAGAGTCCAATTAGGCAAAAACATTCTAGAATCTGCTTTAAAAAATAAATCACATTTTTAATGCCATCATCTCTAAGTTAAAAAGATTGAGATCATAAAGAGGAAAAATATTTACTTTCAGATCAGACACCTGCTGCTTCCAATTTAGATATTGGGTAAACTATCAGAAGAGAAAACAGCAGAGTGAAATGCTGTGTTCTACCCCTCCTAATTAACAGGAGTCAGTTCTGAGCAACCTTATTCAGGTCTCCTTTTCCTCATTGAGCTGACCAGGGGAGACCTTCAAGGCAAAATGTGTGAGCCATTTAAAAAACTTCAAACAACAGATAAGCACTGAAGTCTTTGAAGAAACTGTGAACACCCTCTGGGGAGAAAATTAGACTTGTGAACTTAAAAAATGGCACACAAACATTTTAACACAAAACCGAAGACAGGGGTCAACAGAGATATTTCCAACTGAAGATTGCCTGTTGAGGAAGAAATTAGTTTTGAACATCAAAAATAAATGAACAAAGGGAGGAGAAAACAACATTAAATTAGGGTCTTTTCCTCAAGAAAAACTTCCCCAGCCCTCCCCACACACAAACACACTAATTAAGCTTTATTATTATAAAATAAAATCTCTTTTCAAGTAAGAAAATCGAATTCTAGAAAACCAATTCTAAAAAAAAGGAATTGTTTTCATAAGGGTTTCTATATTCGTGTTAGCTTCAAAAAGGTAGTTAATTTGGACTGACCTCTTGTTATTAAATAGATAAGCATTATTTTTTTATTTATTTGCAATTTATTTTCTCCCACTATTAACTTATCATTTTATCATTCTGTTTTTAGTTTTAAATATAAATGTGAAATTTTTCAGACTAAGCATGATTTATGCCATTCTTTAGTCATAATGAAGGTCTTTAGGTTGAGGTCTGCTGCTATCACAGACCTCCAACGGATACATGTAGAGGGACATAAAGCAAGTGCTTATTACTATTGGGCTTCCTCTAAATCTTGGGTAAGTTTCTTTTCTGTTGCTCCATAAACTGGGAAAATCCTTTTGGCCTAAATTATAGAGTTAGCCTCAAATGTTCTTTCTTTGAGGACTCTTGTATCAGTTACGTAGGGCTTCCCTAAAATATTATTGGGTGGCTTAAACAATAGAAATGTATTGTCTCACAGCTCTGGAGGCTAGAAGTCTGAGATGAATGTGTCAGTGGTATTGGTGACTTCTGAGGGCTGTGAGGAAAGGCTTTGTCTCAGGCCTCTCTCCATGGCTGGCAGATGGCTGTCTTCTTCCTGGGTCTTCATAACATTTTCCCTCTTATGTGTCTGTGTCCAAATTTCCTCTTCTTATAAGGACACCAATCATAGTGGATTAGGGCCCATCTTAATGACCTCAATTTAATTTAATTACTTCTTTAATGGCAGTATCTTCAAATATAGTTACATTTCAAAGTACCGGAGGTTGGGCCTCAACCTGTGAATTTTGGAGGAACATAATTCAGCCTGTAACAACCAGGCTTAAAAAGTTTGAAAAACATGTATCACCTTTCCTTCTCACATTTTTAACATCAAATTTTTTTTCTCATGAAGTTTAAAGAATGTAGTTTCCACTATACTTTAAGTACTAACATTTTATATAAAAAAACTATTAATATAACTCTTCTAAGTATATAAACCTAAATATATGATAATATAACCATTCATTTTTAAAATGCATGAACAATCTTCTTCAAAAGAAATACTGTATCATTTCTTTTTCTTCTTGAATCCATACTAATATTCTCCTCTCTGAGCTGGGACCTAAGAATTTTGTCCAAATATACACTTATTAAAGTATTTATTGATTTTCTTTCTGATATATACATATAATTTTAAGAGACTCTAAACAAGTTTCTTCTCCTTTACTATAATAATTATAATGATGATGTCATAATAATAGTAGTTATCACTTATGTAGCACTTAATGCCACACTCTGTTCTAAGGACCGATAAATATTGACTCATTCACCCTCACAAAAACCCTTAGAAATTGGTACTATTTTTTTCCCCATTTGTGGATGAACAAATTGAAACATAGTTAGAAATTATTGATGAAACCAGGATTCAAACCCAAGCAGGTATCTCAGGAAACTACATGTAACTACTCTCCTATGCTTCCCCACAATTATTCAGAGCAACATAAATATAATTTTGAAAAATTAGTATTAAATATGAAGTGTTAAGTATTATTGAAAAATACATCCCTTAATGAAGTGCACAAGGGCAAATTTATGGTGCTTTTATTAAAGGAGGCTTCTCTAGCACCTGTATTTAAATTTTTTCTTTGTTAACTATCCAAAGGGTTCAGGTTGGGAGAAATGTATAGCCTTCTTTTGCAAAATGGGAGAGAGAGGAAGTGGAAAGAAGCACCAGCATGATACCTCTACCGTATGTGCTTTAAGAAACATGTGGAAGTTGGGGATCTGGAAATGGACATCTTTAAATGTGTGTCCAATTACCTACCGGAAAGTTTTCATGTGCCACCAAGAATGTGCTTATTCCATGTATTAGCAGAAATCATAAATGACTCCTTTTCTACAGACCTTTTAGCATGGAAATGGTCTTGGTCTTATCTGCTTTTCCGGAAGAGGCTTGGGACAGTGTGGGAGGATTGTTTGGAGGGTGGGGGAAGGTTGTTTACATGAGCAAGTCCATAGGGCACACTTTGGTTTATTAGTCATGTGCTGCTTCCAACGAAAGAGAGGAAACATTAGCACAGTGAAGTAACTGATTGGGGACAAGAGTGGGGACACCACCAATCAAGAGAGCAGAAAATAAGAGGTGCAGAATCTGCTCCTGCCACTTTCAGCACCTAGAGTGGTTTGTTTGTCCTTGTCTCTTCCCCTCGCAGAATGAGGACAGAAAAGTGAAGGGAACCTTAACTCACCCATGAAGTCTGGAGTTGCTACTAGCAAACTAGAGGCTGCTTAATCAAACCAGCTCTGGATTAAATTACTACCAGCAATAAGCTTTGATCCTCTTCATCAGAATAATGTGCATAATAGTGCTTATCTCCATATTCTTTGGAGAGGCTTAAATAATTAAAATTTACATGTGCTCTACACAGTGTGTAGCACACTCTAGATGCTCAATCCACCCCAACAATTATTACTGTGTTCACATCTACCTATTGAAGTCTAATTTGTGTTTCCAGACCCATTCAAAGGATCGCTTTTCCTTAGAGCTGCTTGCATCTTCACTCCTTCCCTTAGGTCCATGCTACTCAATACAGTCTATGCAAGGCAGCAGCACTTTATTTATAAATTTGTTGTTGCAGCAGTTCCCAAACCTTGTTAGTCCTCATAATGGCCAGGGAAAGTGTGTTGTTGCAAAACACAAATTTTAAGTCTTATGCATGTGTATTTTGATTCAGTAGATCTGAGCTGTGACCTAAGAAAACACATTTTTTTTAAAACCCATGGCAGCTGTTCTGATAACCAGTCACATTTAGAAAACCCTGAACAAAATAATCTTCAATATTTTATTCAATTCTGAAGTCACATAAAATTAATTTTCTAGCATTTTTAAATGCCTCTTTTTGTTCAGTTTACTTTTGTATATGGTATGGAGGAGTGAATAGGAGGGGCTGATAAGAAAGGAGTTTCAGTTTAAAGTTAGTTTTTGCATGGGGAAGTGAGTTTTACTTTACATACGGCATTACCTTTATTTAGAATGTCCCGGATCAATTTTTTTTTTTTTTTTTGAGAATGAAATCTATTACTGGCAAGAGGATAGATTCAAGTGGTGAAAGTATATGACAATCTCTAAGTGTATACAGAGTTATATGTTAAAAAAAATACAAAGAAAAAGTTTACCAAGTTCCCATAAAATACATCTAGTTCAGTATGAAAGCTCTGCCTCTCCCCGGACATCTGTCCGTGGGTTTTTTGTGTTTTTGTTTTTGTTTTTTTTTTGTACAAAATATCCCCAAATCAAAATGAAATACAAGCACGCACAATACACACACACATACGCAGGATAACAAATTTTCTGTGACGATTACAAAAAATAAAAAAAAAATCCTAGTGCAAATATAAAGCTCTGTAACCTGGTCCCATGAGAATGCGAGGTTAGTAAGCAGCAGAAAAGCGGCCGCCCACCGGAGCGAGCTCACCGCACGGTCCCCACCACGATGTGCGTGGGCTTCGCGAGCGCGCGCGGAACTGCCGCTCCGGCTGGCAGAGGCGGATGACGATGACCAAGGGGATACACAACAGGGAGGACAGGGCCAGAACCCAGCCCAGCCCGGTGGCCCAGGTGGGGCACACGCAGGACTTGTCGTAGGTCAGGGGCATGTGCTTGACGAGGGAGAAGATGAAGCAACCAATGCAGAGAACGGGCGTGATCACGGCCCAGCTGTGCTTCATCCAGGGCCCGCGCCGGTTTCCCAAGATGGCATCAACGCCGTGGTAAAAGTTGTCACCGCCGTGTATCCCGGCAATAACAAACATTCAAAGAATGCAACCCGCAAAAGACAAACACCGCTAGCTGCACAGCAGTCAAAGAGCTGGAACACATACACGCCACCCTCCGTCACCATCGGCAACCCCAGCAGGTGGCCGATGCTGCACATGACGGTGATGAAGCTTTCCCGATGGTAACCCTCCGTTAGGAAGGACGGGTAAAGGTCCACCAAGGACGTGATCTGTCCTTGGACTTCAACAAACTGGCTGTCCAGTCCGAGCAAGAGTAGCGGGACGAAGAAAAGAATAGACCACAACGTGGGCAGCGGCATCATCGTCACAGCCTTGGGGTAGGCGATGAAGGCCAAGCCAGGACCTGACTTGGCCACATCTGCAATGTCCACCCCTTGGTCTTGTGCCATGAAGCCCAGGATGGAAAAAATTGCGAAGCCAGACACGAAACTGGTACCACTGTTCAGGCATCGCAGCGGCAAACAGACCCTGTACCAGCTGTACTTGTTGTAGCTCCCCAGCGAGGTCAAGGCGCCCAGGCAGATGGAGCAGGAGAAGATCTGTGTCCCGGCGTCGATCCGCACCTGCGGTCCTCCAGGCGGGTGATGTCAGGGTACAGATAGAACTCGACGCCTTCGCCCGCCCCGCCAGCGTCAGCCCGCGGGTCAGCAGCGCCAGGAGAGTGGCGAACGGGAACGTGGCCGTGAAGTAGACAACCTTCCCCGTGGACCTGACTCCCTTCCAGATGCAGAAGAAACAGATCAGCCGGACCAAAAGCAGGCAGAGAGCGAGGTCCCATTTCAGAGCGCCCAGGTGGTGGATGCCGGGGGACAAGCTCTGAACCTTGCGCTCCCAGAACTCGATGACGGGGAGGTGAAGTTGCTGGTGCTGATGGCGATCCACATGCTCTTGTTCTTGCGCAGGGTGTCCTCCATGCAGTGGGGCGTGTTCCAGCTGTGGCTGCAGCGCGCCCAGGGCTGGTCCTCCTGGAAGGACCGGAACAGGTAGTACATGGCACAGGCCAGGATGACGATGCAGTGGACGTTTAGGAGGGGCACGATCACGATGGAGGCGTAGCCGATGCCAGAGAACAAGGGGCAGATTTTCTCCCAGCAGGTGATGCCCCCTTCAGAGGTGTACTGGCCGATGATTATCTCCGGGAAAAAAACCGGCAGGCCGCTCCCGAACAGGAAAATGAAATGGGATATGAGAAACGCACCTCCACCGTTTTTGCAGCAGAGGTACGGGAAGCGCCAGACGTTGTCCAATCCCACGAAGCCGCCAGCCACGGAGAGCACAAAGTCAATCTTGCTGGACACTTCTCCCTCTGTGGCGGTTTCCCCTCAGCCTCATCCTCGGGCTCAATACATACTGTCATCTTTTTTTCCTTAGGCTGGGTTGATTCACTTTCCTGGTTAGAACAACTGCCATTTGAGACACCAAAGACATGGGTTTGATTCCATCAAGGGCCAGGAGTTGTGCTACAGAGAAGAAAACAGAAACAATTCCAAGGTCACGTATGGGAACCTCACTTAACCAGCTGTACAAAGATTCTTCCCCACTCCTAGAAAAATCATTCACAGCACAAATCCTCTCAATATGGTCAGGAGCATTGTTGTTTTATTCATCTTTTCATTTAACAAATATTTATTATCTACTATGTACCAAGCATCGTGCTGGGTAATGAAAGAGATCTAAAAAACCACAAAACACACAAAAAAGCCCCAAACAGTATGTAACATAATGCATGTCTCCTTTATACAAAGGCAGTATTAATAATAATAGTTACTATTGGTATAATGGTTTATAGTTCCTGACACACTTTCATTCACATTAACTTATTTGATTCTTAAAATAACCCAACCATTTGGCTTTTTTATAGGTGAGGAACTGAAGTTCAGAAATAATAATTTGCCTAAATCATGGCAAAAAGGGGTACTACTGGGACTTGAAGCTGGTCTTTTGATTTTAATTCTTAAACTCTTTCCACTACACTGTACAACTATAAAGGAAATGCTTCATATTTTATACCATTTCAAGCTCTTCTCCTCTGAAAACATTTTAGTATATCTGTGAAATTTAGATCCAAGATTTGAATTCAAGTGCTGTGTGATTATTTACTTAGTAAATAAGGTTTAGAAATAAAGAAGTGTTCTACTAACCGTAGAATAAAAACCTGGAAGATGCTAAGAGGAAAATGCCACCTTGGTTTATTGTTGTTTCATTGTTTGCTTATAAATAAGACAAATGCTCTTTTCAATAGTATTCTTTTTTAAAGTGAGAATGCAAATTTCTTCTGGTGAAGAAAAAGGTATTTTCCAGATCTCATTTCTTTACTTTATATACCTAAATATCTCTCATTTCTTTCATTTTTTCCCCTGGATTTCTGCGTTTTGTTCCATATGGTATGCTCATCACCCTGCAGACTGCCTGGCAGATAGAGGTTTCTCATTTATTTACTGAATGGATGGAAAACCTGAAAGTAAACAGTGGCCCATTTATTGGCCTCACTTGTTCCAGCCCAAGCCAGCCATCTGTCTCATTCCAGGGAATATCTCGGTTTTAAAATCAGAACTTACCTCAAATTCTATCTACTAAACAAATCTGTCCCTAACTTTCCCTTGTAGTATATGGCTCATTGCCATACAATGTAGCACCTGTCTTTGGGTTTTCTTGCATTGCTCTCTGGTTGTTTCGTATGGGCAAGTCATGTTTCCCAACCAGAGTATCAGATCTAAGAGGGGAGTGCCTGTCATCACATAATATCAGTTTACTTGCCTCTCACAACATGTCTATTTAAATCTGTAAATTCTGTGTGGTCACGCCTTTCTGTGGCAGCACATTCCAGTAAATTTCCATCCACAGGCACTTGAGCTTGAACAGGGAGGTGGAGATGCTATCTTTTGGGGGTGCCACATCAGGTGAAATCATCCTGTTTCAATGTGGGCATTCAAAGCCAACAAAGAGGCCGTGTCGCTTTATTCCTGGAGGCTGCTGATTGCCCATTTTAGTGATCTGAGTCCATCATCTCTTTTTTAGCTGGTCACAAAGGGCCAGTTGTAAACAACCACTGTCCAAATTGGATCATATTACCCAGGAGATGAGCAAACACCAGGTAAAGCCTCAGTGAGAGTCTGGAAAGCTTAAAACCTGCGATGTAAATCAGAAGCAAAGACCATAAAAAGGTAGGTTGATTTCCTCTTACTTAGCATTCAGTGGATTGAATCATTTAAATACGCGGTGAATTTTTTTTTTTAAACAAGCTTTCAACATAGAGATTAATGAGGTTTTTTCCTCCTCTGCTTTCTGTGTGCATAAGCCTACAGTTGGTTACCCATGGGCAGTATGTTGCCATCTATATGGTAGCGTTTAAAGTACACTACCAAGTCCCCAGACTTTTCCCCTGCTGGCCTACTGTAGTACAATCTTTAGAATCATTTATTTTGGATAAGGCATTGTTTCTAGAAAATGTTTATGAAAATGGCTATTACCTGACAGAGACATTAGAAATTACTAACGAAGAGTAATTCATTAGGTTGCTTAATTTTTCCTCAGCATTGGTACCACCACTCCTCTCCCTCCCCCCAAAGAATGAGGGAAGAAAGGGAAAAACTCACCTCAATCTGGGGTACAAAATTCTAAAATGATTTCTATTCAGCCTATTATTAAAGTTAGAATCAATAAAAATTTAGAAACATCCAAAAGGAAAATTTAGATCTTGTGGTGAGAATATTTTAAATATTAATTTTCCCCTTCCTATGTTAGTGTTATAATTCTCAACAGGAAATGATTCATAATTCCTTCTAAGCCTTTACGTATGGTCAAAAGAAGGTGGAAATACGTCTGTTTCCACAAGGATTGGAGACTTAGCAATCCGAGTCAATCCTAAGAGACTAGAAATCCAGGCCAAGTTGGAGCTCCAACCTCAGGGATGGAGGAGCCACATAGCCTATCCCTAGCAAGGGATGTGCAAGTTCTCTCTTTCCTGCCTCTAACTGTCCTTTTTAAATCTGGGGAACTGTTTAAAATCTCAAATCCAACAAGTGACAAAAGCATCTCTGCAAATAAGCCCCTAGGGTGATAGAGAAAGAGTGTGTGCATGTGCCCTCAAGTGCAGGCAAAGGAAGTCTCCCACAGACTAAGTGAGATTAAACCTCACAGTGCAAATGAATTATGCTGCAAAAAAGATTGTGCCTGTAGATTTCACTTAAGTTTCATACCTGCTTTTTTAAATGAATACAATTTTTTGAGATCAAAGGTGTGAGAATCAAAAGTCTGAAGAAACCAGAAGAACACTATTTTCATTTTGTTTTGTTTTTTATGGGGTGCTGGAGAAGAGAGAAGGGGCGGGACCCTACTTCCACATTCTCAGTCACTGTGCCAGCAGGTTGGTCTGATGTTGGAGATATAAGTTCACTTGGTTTGGGGGCTGAGCAGCACCATATGAATCTACTGATCCATGGCTCTTCTATCAAATCCTCCAAAATCCTCTACAGCTGCTTTTGCCTTCATGGGTGGGCCTTTATTTCCTACGTCCACTGTGGAGACTTTAAATTCTGAGCTCTAGCCTTATGGCTCCATGGAGTGATCACACGACTTTAAGCAAGGCTTGAAGGGACTCTAAGTCACTCTTTCTTCACACTAACACCAAAATTATCCTTCAAAGGCGTAACTCAAATGTCTATGCTGGCCCACAACCATGTCTCACCTTTGTGCATTCTGACTGCCATTAGAGTTGCATGCTCTGAAATTATTCATTCTATGTTAATAACATCTCTCTGAATAGACAGGTCTAACTGTGCAGGGTCCATGCTATATTTTTTCTGCAGTATTTTCTATGATAAAAATATTTATTGATTGGTAGATGATATTGGTGATTTTATTATCTGGGGAGTAATCATTCAGAATGAGGATAACTACATTTGCATTTCTTGCTTTTTCTTTTTCCCCTACCATGTTACCTATTTCATAGCTCCAAGCCTTCCCCCCAGTCAATGGGAAAGACATAGAAAAGACAGTCTCTTCTCTTGGTCCACTCTTTGATGAAAGGGAATTTGAAAAACCACTGCCTAGAATGAGATTTTTGAGTTATCTCTGATTTTTCAATTATCCATGCATTCTCTACTACTATTGGCAAGGGCTCCTGGAGAGAAACTCATGAAAGCTTTACACAAGAACTGACATCATTACAGAGAGGTAAGGGTTGTGTATAACGTAGGGAATTAAATATAAGTACTGCAGCTGTTCAGCTGGGTATAATAATACACGCTTGATGCTACTTATATTCTGATGTCCTAGTATCAACTGCCAAGAATTTTTAAACAAAGGAAGCACTGAATATTTGCATAACTAATCCCAAATTTAGGAACTTGATTTATTTTTGTTAAAAATGGAAAGGAAAAGGAAAAAAAAACCCATCAAGACTATATAATTGGTGGAACCAGTTAAATGCTCACTTGCTTTTTTCTCTTTTCTGCCTTTTTTCCTTCCTTCCTTCCTTCCTCCCTCCCTCCCTTCCTCTCTCTCTTTCTTTCTTTCTTTTCTTTCTCTCTCTCTCTCTCTCTCTCTTTCTCCCTCCCTCCCTTCCTTCCTTGCTTCACTGCTAAAAGTGGGAGGGAAGGGAAGGAATAGGAGGAGAGCTGGGAAGAGACATGTGTGTCACAAGTGGGCCAGTTGTTATTCTGCTGGCCTCAGCCCTGATGACAACTGAGAAACTATTCCTAACAGCTCCCACCTCTCCATTTCAATAGCTACCAACATCGCACTATCCTAACATTGGAGTAGCACAGGCCAGTCCACGTGCTATAGAAAGTGCTGCAATATAGCTTCTATTTAATATTTACCAACAGCAGATGACGGAGTACTGTGGGCACAGTTCCCATATGGCACCGCGTGGCAGAATGGTGTGCTTTGCCAAAATATTGATGACCTTACACATGGTCACAAAAAAATTAAATAAAGCCAATTTCCAGGGCCTGAAAGAGTTTAATACTATTAATAAAAACAGGGCTTTCTCTTCCAGTTTTTACATCTCACTTACATAATTCTTTCCAAGTCTATTAAGAGACTCTGGAGCCAAGAGGCAAAGTCACAAGGTCTTGCTGTTTTATGTATACCAAGCAGACCACGTACCCACCATGGGAAGAAGGGTAAAGTGGCTCCAATTTCTCAATAGAGGCAGTAGGTCTTCTCAGAAACATACCTTCATTGGCTTTCTATGGCAAAACTAGTTGCTCCATGCCTGTGCCAACTTCTGCCAGAGCCAAGAGCGGGATACAGGGGACAGAATGGGTTTGGAGGAGGACTATTTATGGCTTTCTGCTTCTCTGATGATTTCCAGATAAACAGTGTAGCCTTCCGTGAGATCTGAGGTTGAGAACTAAAAGAGGTTGGCTAACATTGCAGAGTTCCAATTGCTTTTGATGAAAAGCAACAGCATTGAGGTGATCACTACTATGTACAATTGAAAGGTACAAAAAGGATATAATCTGCCAAGCGTTACTTTGGTTTAGGTTTTTTTGGAGACAATATGGAAAAGGTCAAGGCTTTAGTTTCTAATCTTCATCTTTACCTTCCCTCCAGTACCTCACATCCCACCCCTGTATCTCTAGAATGTTGGCATTTACAAGGTACTTATATACAGAAACAGCTCCTGTTGGAGGGCCTCAAAAATGCAATCTCAGAAAGTCATTCATCAAAACCACAGAGCTCTCCACTAAGGAGAACAGCATCATATTCTTGGGGCAAGAAGAAAGCAAATCTCTCTGCTCATAGGCTATGCCGAGCAAAATTTATGAAGGTTCATTTCTCCATTGCTTATCAAATGCTTTCCTGGTACAGATAGATTGCCTACCAAATAGAGCAGGCTACTTCATAATGGAAGGATGACTGCCACTGTCTGTAGGCAGTGTGGCAACAAAAAAAGGAAGACTTTCTCTGGCAACTCTGCAATCCTAAATGGAGCAGCATATTTTATCTGTAAAAGTATTGAAGTGTTGAGTTAGATATTTTTCCTAGGATTTAGAAATTGAATGCTTAATAACAAGTGTCAGTCACTTCTTGGTTTGATAGCTCAAGATGATTACCTTGGGCAAGGGAAAGCAAATATTTTTAAGACCAATGTAATTAGTTTGCCACAGTACAGAGAAAAATGCTATTCACACAGACTATGGCAGAAAACTCACCAGATCCTTGTATTTAGCCAGTTGCATTGTGAATACATATTACCAATTATAGGAGGAACCAGGGGACTAATACAGATGATCCAGTGCATGTATCAGTCAGCATATGTGAAAAACTTCCAAATCGCAGTGACCTCACACAATGAAGATTTATTACTTGCTCAAGTCATAGTCTAATGCGAGTTGGTGGGGTAGATGAGGGGTTTCCATATAGACTTTTTATTTCTTCTAGGACCTTAAAGCACATACACCATTGAACCCTCTGAATTCAGCTGACTAACAAAGAAGAAGGAGGACATGGAGAAGGCCCAACCACTCTAAACTGCTTCGAGATGGAGGTGACACATGTTGCCACTTCTCAGGTTTATTGTGAGAAGCTGTTCCATGACCCTATCTAATTGCAATTTCCTAATCGTATCCAGGAAAAACAACTAAGTATACACCAAAAGGGACAAGGACATAGGTCATGGTGAGCATGAGCTGTCTGTTACAGTGTACTCGCTGCTTGGAAATAGCAATGCCTTTGTAATCATAGGACAAGCCTTTTTTGATTTTTAAATTATGGGATCTAGCTAGGGCATACTGCCAGCCTTATGCCATGTACTAATCTGTGAAAGAATTGCAGACACAATAGAGGGACTATAAAAGTTTCCTTTTGTATCACCTCCCCTCAACATACATTCTAACCCTGAATATTGCAGCTGGAGATCAATATTTCAGGGTGACAGATTCACCACCAGTCAGATCTTGTCAAGTGAGCATACACGCAGGCCCCTGATCTGAGCCTGGGAAGCTTGGTTAAGAGGATTGTAAATTTCAAGGCAGTGCCATTCCCAATTGCAATGACACCTCGTGTTTTCATTTCTAGCTCCTCGGTGAGAGTGTCTCCTCCCACTGGCATGGCATTTAGATTGTTTTAGTGGCTCCTAAGATGTGTGCGAGGAGAACAGAAAAACTCCTTTGAATTGTAATCAGTCTGTCTCCAGACATAATGCTAGCAAAGATGCTTAAACAGCACTCTGTAAAAGATGTTAAGAAAATATTTGTAGTGCTTCACACACACCTATAGACAAAAAACAGTTCTTGTTGCTGTAGAAGCAGCAACACTGTACAGCCTTAATTAAAGCATCATCTGACCTGTTTTTTTTTTTTATGCTACAGTTGCAGAATCCTGCTGAAGAAAAGGATTAATTACAGATGAGCTGTGTGTCATGATAATTAACTATTGCCGCTTCTCTTATTTGTCACATTCTGGTACTTTTTCCGCTTTAGTAGATTTAAGGAATGAGAATTTTTATCACATCCCCTGCCTGCAGTCCCTGATGGATTTGTCACACATAAATTTGCGCGGCATACACAAAATATTGAGCCATCAGCATTTTTTTATCCCTATGCACGTTGGAACGCAGAGCAAAGTAAAGCATGTAGTAAAGCAAAAAGTCAAGCACGTAGTAAGATCCAGTCCAGGTACAGGGGTGTCAAAAGATCATGAGATCATTTGAAAAAGGGTCCTGAAGTGAGGTTGATATAAACTAGATTTGGAAGTATTGACACGTGTTGACAGGAGGCAAATAAATGAAATCCAAATGATCGTGATGAGACAAGAAGATCATCTGACTCTGATCTGAATGAGACTTGGGATTTTCCAGTTAATACAAGGCAAACTCATTTATTGCCAAGGTCATATCAGGTTGTACAGTTTCACACAGGATGCAGAACTTCCAAAAGCTTCCATAATCCTAGAAAATGCATAATTTCCTCTACTTAAAAGAATTCTATTAGCATTACCGTTTGATTTCCTAAGCAAAGCGGCTAAGAGTGCACTCATCTCCACCTTGCAGTTCTCATCTGTACTGATTTGTCCTCATCCCAGTAGAAAGGTGTGAGTGGTTAACCAAGATAATAAGTGATGGTTTTCTTTGCCTTTCGGGCTTCTCTTAAGTGCCATCCACTGTGCTGCTGCAGGCAGCTTGGGCCATGGGATACAGCTTCCCTGTGATCACCCCACTTCTGGAATTTCTGAAACTCACCTTCATTCTCCCAGCCCTTTCAATAGTTGTATAAGTATATAATTCTATGTATTGAATTTCTATCTAATCCAAATACCTAGGGCTTCAGTTTTCCTAATTCAATCCTGATTGATAGACACACTTTCTAAGAGTAGAGTTCTAATTCTGTATTTGACATGTTTCTGAATAATTATGTATAACGGAATTTTTTTTTGTAAATAGCCAAGAATTCAATTTGTTTGAGGTGAATTATTTTGTAACATAATTTTTCAAAACATAAATTATTTTATCTTCCAAAATAACTTGCACATAGGCAATAATATAATTCACTATAAATGGCAAACATATTAATCTAAGGGCTCACCAGAGTGATCCTTAGATCTCTTAGATTCATTGCACGTTATTTTTTGGAACAAGATGAGTTATAAATAAATAATTCACAAATAAAGTATCTTTTGACTTTTTAGAAAATATACTTTCCACGTTTTCTAATGGATTATTTAATTCTAGCAGGTTACTAGATAAACCCCACTGGACACAGAAGTGGAAAATGTAGAAAATTGTCATTATCAAGTTATGTGGCCATTTGCTAGTCATCTATAGTTGTATATCCCATATATAAAATCCTGAGAGTATACTCTGTGATTTATTATAGTTAAAAAATGTATTTTTTTATTTCAGCATATTATGGGGATACAGATGATTAGGTTACATATGATGCCCTTGTCCTCCCTCCCCTCAAGTCCGAGCTTCAAGTGTGTCCATTCCCCGGGAAGTGTGCATTGCACTCATTGTTTGTGCGTATGCCCGTCCCCTCCTCTCTCCCCTCCCCCTGCCCAACATCCAATAGATGTTATTCTTATATGTGCACTTAAATGTTGATCAGCTAATACCAATGTGATGGTGAGTACATGTGGTGCTTGTTTTTCCATTCTTGGGATACCTTGCTTAGTAGAATGTGTTCCAGCGCTTTCCGGGAGAATACAAGAGGTGCTATATCACCATTGTTTCTTAAAGCTGAATAGTACTCCATGGTATACATATACCATAGTTTATTAATCCACTCATGTATTGATGAACATTTGGATTGTTTCCACCTCTTTGCAATTGTGAATTGGGCTGCTATGAACATTCGAGTGCAGGTGTCTTTTTCATAGAGCGACTTTTGTTCTTTTGGGTAGATGCCCAGTAATGGGATTGCTGGATCAAATGGTAGTTCTACTTGTATCTCTTTAAGGTGTTTCCATATTGCTTTCCACAGAAGTTGCACTAATTTGCAGTTCCACCAGCAGTGTATGAGTGTTCCTACCTCTCCGCATCCACACCAACATTTATTGTTTTAAGACTTTTTGATAAAGGCCAGTCTCACTGGAGATAGGTGATATCTCATTGTGGTTTTGATTTGCATTTCCCTGATGATTAGAGATGTTGAGCATTTTTTCATATGTTTTTTTGGCCATTATTATGTCTTCTTTTGAAAAGTTTCTGTTCATGTCCTTTGCCCACTTTTTGATAGGGTTGTTTGATATTTTCTTGCTGATTTTTCTGAGTTCTAAATAGATTCTGGTTATCAGCCCTCTGTCGGATTTTTAGCACACGAAAATTTTCTCCCATTCTGTGGGTTACCTGTTTGCTCTTGTGACAATTTCTTTGGCTGTGCAGAAGCTTTTTAATTTGATCAGATCCCATTTATTTATTTTTGTTGTTGCTGTAATTGCCTTTGGGATATTCTTCATAAATTCTTTGTCTAGACCAATGTCTAGAAGAGTATTTCCAACATCTTCCTCTAGAATTCTAATAGTTTCACTCCTTAGGTTTAGATCTGTGACCTAGCGTGAGTTGATTTTTGTGAGAGATGAGAGGTGTGGATCCAAATTCAGTCTTCTACATGTGGCTATCCAGTTTTCCCAGCACCATTTATTGAATAAAAATTCTTTTCCCCAATGTATGTTTTTGTCTGCTTTGTCAAAGATTAGATGGCTATATGAGGATGGTTTTATATCTGGGTTTTCAGTTTTGTTCCACTGGTCAATGGCTCTGTTTTTGTGCCAGTACCAAGCTGATTTTATTATTACAGCTTTGTAATAGAGTTTCAAGTCTGGTAAACTGATGCCTCCCATTTTGTTTTTATTGCCGAAAATGTATTATATTTGGTTATATTATTATATATTTTGAAATAAGGAACCAAATATGAACAGTTATAATTTATGTTAAAAATTAAATTTCTCAAAAGATAAGGACTATATAAGTGGTCACAAAAGTCTGAATTCTGGCTTTTTTTTTTTTGTCTTAGAAAAAGTAGGTGTTCTACTTTCCTAGATAATCTAAAATTTACACACATGTATATTCTCCCATATATACATACTAAAGAACAACTGATGGTCTTTGGTGGTGATAATTTAGAAATAACAATAGTAAACATTTATTTATTCTTCGCAAACTTTAGTTGTAGGCAGAACCCTCCAGTTCAAATTTAGTTTGGGTAAACATGTGATATATACAGACATTGATAAACACATGACAGAGGAACATGGCATTCTTCTCCAAAGTGAAACAGGTAAACATGAATATGTGACTTTAACATTGGTTCTTAGATGTGCTATATAATTTTGGGAGAGAATTTAAGAATAAAGATGTGAACTCTAAAAATCTTTTTTTAACCTCGTTAGGACAATAGGTCTTTTCTTCTATTAATGCAGCATTTTTGAATAAGGTTTATCTTACACTTGTATTAGATTTTTCAGTTTATATATTAGCTATTTCAATCCTGGTAGAAATCCATTTGTTTAGGTAAGTGTAATTTTATTATCTTTATTTTACAAAAAAGAAATTATTATGCTCATTTTACAGAGAAAACTGGGGCTTATATAGTCTATATTATTTACCTAGACTAGGCCAATTAGGTAAGAGATGGGAGGGTTTACTAACATCTAGTCCAGTATTCCTCTCACTATACTGTGCCCCTATTCCTTCATGTATAAAAGTGAGTTAAGCCTTATTGTTTTCAACTTCAACTTTATGTTTCACTGATCAGGGAGTGAGATTTGGCCAGGTTGGCCAGGCTGGGGACTGGAGAAGGAAGATCTCAGCTAGATCAACAGGCCCCGAGGCTAATGTATGATCAAGGCAATAAACCAGGTAAGGGGCATAGAAGATAATGAGTCTGTAATGCTAGGACAAATGAAAAGACAAAAAGAAAAATGGTGTGGTGGCCATAAGAAAAGTATCTCTCAGATTTCTGACTACAGGGGGCACGGTTGATTACCTCAGTTGCTGCACTCTAAAAATCCATTGCTAAATTCACCCCAAAGGCACTTTTTGCATAGGCTGTTTCCGGACAGTAAGAGAGTATGGAAGGGTTACTAAGATAAGACTGTTCTGATAGACCTGTTCCTGGAAGATGCAGGACTCCTCTGAGTGGCAACTTTAGCTCGAAGATTCCACAACAGCTCATCCAGGGTGGTGGCAGTGGAGGTGGTGAAGATGTGGTTGAATTCCATACATATTTTGAAGATAGGACTGATAGAATTCACTGACAATTTGTATGTAGGGTGTGAGAGAAAGAAGTCAAGGCTACCTCCAAAGGTTTTGATCTGAGCAATTTGAAAGATGGACACAATAGCCATCAGTTGAGATGGAGAAGGCCTTAGGTAAAGCATGTTTCTGGAGGTGATGGAGAGACACAGATCAGATGTTCCGTAGTTTTGTAGCATTGAGTTTTCAGTGTCTATTAGACATCCAAGCATGTATACCAAGTAGGAAATTTGATATATGAGTCTGGAGTTTAGGAAAGAGGTCTAGATTGGAATTGCTGTATATGTTTGGGAGACATCAGCACATAAATGGAAGTGAATGAGATCACTGACACACGTGAGAGGACAGAGGAGAAAAATGGTCTAAGTACTGAACTCTAAGAGTCAGAGAGAAGAGGGAGAACTAGCAAAGAAGCCTGAGAAGGTGTAAGAAGTAAGGCAGGAGGAAAACCAAGAGGATAATATGGAACAGTCTCTGAGACATACCTAAGGACTAGGGGAAATCAGAATTGCATACCCAAGTATGAGTTATAAGAAAAGGATGGGCTGGTGTTCTTCACTACAAAGACATTTGAGTTGACTCTGATGTTGAGAGCAAGACTGACATTGTGAAGCTCTGAGCTATTTGCTATGGGATATGAATTAGTAAAGACGCTTTTGGTTTTGAATTTCATTCTTGACCCAATAGTCATTCAGCAGCAGGTTGTTTAATTTCTATGACTTTGTGTAGGTTTGAGTGTTTTTCTCGTGATTGATTTCCAGTTTTATTCTGCTGTGGTATGAGAAGATGTATGGCATGATTTCGATTTTTTTGAAATTGTTGAGACCCATTTTGTGGTTTAAGATATGATCAATCTTGGAGAATGTCACATGTGCTGCTGAGAAGAATGTATATTCTCTAGTTTTGGGTAGAATGTTCTGTAAATGTCTGTTAGGTACATTTGATTTAGAGTTTGGTTTAAGTCCATTATTTCTTTATTTAGTTTCTGCTTAGATGATTTATTGGCCTCTGACAGTGGGATACTGAGGTTCCCAGCAATTACAATGGTATTTATTTCTTTGCTTAGCTCTAGTAAGATTTGCTTTATGTATCTGGGAGCTCCTATGTTGGGTACATATATGTTTAGGATTGTTATGTCTTGTCTTGTTGGATTGCTCCCTTTTCCATTATGTAATGACCCTCTTTGTCTTTCTTTACCTTTGTTGGCTTATAGTAAATTTTATCTGATATGAGAATGGCTACACCTGCTGTCTTTTGATTTTCATTTCTGTGGGATATTTTTTTTTCATCCTTTCATGATGAGTCTGTGTGGGTCCTTGTGGTTTAAATGTGATTCCTGGAGACAGCAGATATTTCAGTTGTGTCTTTTCATTCATTCAGCCAACCCGTGTCTTTTTTTTTTTTTTTTTTTTTTTTTAGACAGAATATCACTCTTTTGCCTGGGCTAGAGTGAGTGCCATGGCGTCAGCTTAGCTCACGGCAACCTCAAACTCCTGGGCTCAAGCAATCCTTCTGCCTCAGCCTCCCGAGTAGCTGGGAGTACAGGCATGTGCCACCATGCCCGGCTAATTTTTTTTTTCTATATATTTTTAGTTGTCCGATTAATTTCTTTCTATTTTTAGTAGAGATGGGGTCTTGCTCTTGCTCAGGCTGGTTTCAAACTCCTGAGCTCAAACAATCCGCCTGCCTCGGCCTCCCAAAGTGCTAGGATTACAGGCGTGAGCCACCACGCCTGGCCCAACCTGTGTCTTTTGAGAGAAGCACTAAGTCCATTCACATTGATTGATAGCATTGATATGTGGGATGTTGGTCTGTTCATCCTGTTGCATAGACTCTGATTGCTTTGTTTTACCTCTTGCTTTATTGTTTTATAGGAGTTGTGAGTTTGGGGGGTTTTTTTAGGTGAATTTCTACTGTTGGTAATCTGTTGTGCTGATTCGTATGCAGTGCTACTCTGAGTATTTCATCAGAGCAGGTCTGGTCATGACAAATTCCCTCAGTGCTTGCTTGTCTGAAAAGGGCTTAATTTCTCCATCTGTTGTGAAACTTAGTTTTGTAGGATACAGAATTCTAGGCTGGCAGTTGTTTGGTGTAAGTCGATTGAAGATGGGGCCCCAATCACTTCTGGTTTGCAAAGTTTCTGCTAACAAGTCCGTAGTTAGCCTGATGGGTTTTCCTGTGTAGGTTATATGATGCTTTCATCTTGCTGCCTGAAGAATTTTCTCCTTCATTTTGACTTTGACCAGGTTGATTAATATGTGTCTTGGAGATGACCTATTTGCTATGAATCTTCCCACTATTTGATGTCCCTCTTGTATCTATATGTCTGAATTTCTGGTGATGCCTGGGAAATTTTCCTCAATAATTTCCTCGAATAGATTTTCCATGCTTTTAGCTCTTTCTTCTTTACCCTCAGGGATACCTAGAATCCAAATGTTAGTATGCTTCACATAGTCCCATATCTCTCTCAGTGATTGCTCATATTTTTTTTATACTCTTCTCTGGTTCTGTAAATGACTGGGTTATATCAAAAACCATGTCTTCAAGCTCTGAGATTCTTTCTTCTCCTTGGTTTAGGCTATTGTCAAAGCTTTTGATTGCATTTTGAAATTCCCTAAATGACTTTTTCATTTCTTTAAGTTCTATTGTATGTTTTCTTATGTTGTCTAGCTCTCTAGTGACTTTCTCATTTTTTTCATTGATTTCTTTGATTTCCTGAAATATTTTTTGGCTTCTTTTTGTTGGGTTTCAACTTTATCTTCAATTCCAATCATCTTATTTGTCATCCATCTTCTGAATTCCATTTCTGTCATTTTGGCAATTTCCTTGTGGGTAAAGTCCACTGTTGTAGATAGCTCCACTATATTCTCTTGATGGTGTCAGACTATTTTGGTTTTTCATGCTGCCAGGGTTCTTTTGCTGCTTTCTTCTCATCTGGCTTCTCTTTTCTCAACTCTGTGTTAATAGGTATATAGGGAACCTGTTATCCTTTTCTGGGTATTCTCTCAAACCAAGTCCAGGAGTGGTGGCTGCTCAAAGCTGGGGGGTCTTAAGTGAAGTGTTGGACCTCAGGAAGGTGATGCCAACCCAGCAGCAGTAGAAGTGGGGACTCAGTTGTGGGATCTTGGGGTCGAGGCACAACTCAGGAGTCTTGGAATGGAGTTGTAGGCCTGGCAGGGGCCCTAGAATATCTTTATAGGGGAAGAACCTTGGACTCAGGCACAGTGAGAGCTTCAGAGCTGGTTCTGGGGATTTTGGGGGCAGAGCCATATGAGAGGCTGTTCCACCATCATGGGGACTGCTGATGCCCAGCTGCACAGGCAGGGGATTCTTTCAGTGGCCCAGGTTCTACACAGGTGGGCTGATGCTGCTGGTTGGCCAAGGTTCCCTCCCCACACCTATAACCTACTCAGGCAGACACCCAAGACTTCTCAAGTATTAACTGTGGCATCTGAGGCTCCCCCTCTGTTTGGCTTCCATGCTGGGGAGAAGAATTGCTCAACTCCCAGTCACAGTGCTTGACATGGGGCAGTATCTGTGCCCTTTCCAGCCTAGGTTACTGCTGGATAGCTGGGTCTTGCGTGGACCTGGCTCTGTGCACCAGAGAGATCAGGATATCATCAGCTGCAGAAACCTCGTATTGGCAGGCACCAGATCTCTGCTGCACCCGCTCTCTGCTAGAATGTCCCTATATAGAATCTGAGCAGCTCCCAGATCAGCCCTGGAGTCTGCAGTAAAAGAGGAAGACCTCTCACAGATCGCGATGTGTGTAACTTTTGTTTCTCTCCTAATAGACAGTATCCCCTTGGGTTGTCTCTATCCTGCGGTCTTCATCTCTTCCCAGCAATGTGAATTGCACTGGGCTCCTCAGTTTAATCTCTTGAGATGGTGGGTGGTACTTGTGAGTAAGAATAGCCATGCCCTGTTTGATTGAGTTGGTAGATGCTGTGGTGAGCTATAGAGTTGTTCTCCCTATCACTGGTTGATGCTTGCATGAAAGAGCCAACTGCAGAGTTGTTCTTTTGTGCCATGGTAAGCTCTAGTCCCTCAGGTGGAGCTCTTGAATATCCCAGGCTGTGGGTGGGGCCTTGTGGCTTCCAGAAGGCTGCTTGATCCACTACAGCTGAGGTGAATGGAGGAGCCAGGCAGAGCATGGTTAGGTTGTGTGAGCCTGGAAGACTTTGCAAAGTCATGGCAGGGCTCAGAGATTGCTTTCCTGGCTGCTAGGGGAAGCCGTTGGGAGGAAAGTCAGGGCAGGCTCACCAGACTGGGAAGGCTGTTCCTGGGGGAGGGGCTTACAATCTTGGTTGCTATGGCACTGGGCTGGAATCTTCTCTGCTGGAGGACCTACCCTAATCCAGTAGCACAGCTTTCCTGCAAGATTGGGGGGAGGTGGGCACTCTCCTAGGTCATCACATCTCAGACCCACTTGGTATTCTCTCATCAGTTCTGTCTGCATGGGCTCCCTCACCACCCTAGTCCAGCTCTGAAACAGCCCTCTTGTCCCCCAGCAACCCGCTCGGGCTCAGGGGGCATGGGCTGTGGCCTGTGCATTTGACTTGCTGGTGTGCATCTCTGTGAAATGCTGGTGGGCAGGGAGCTCCGGATTGGGCATCCTGGAACAACTGCAGGTCCTCAAGGGAAGAGGCATGGGCCTCACTCTGTGGAGACCTCAGCCTGGAGTATATGTCTACTGGAGAGAGGCTGCCACTTGCCAAATTCTCGGCTCAAACTGCTTGGCCTGGTTGCCATGGATGGGCGAAGGGTTGCAGTTCTTGGTGAGCCTTAGCACCTGAATGTGTCACCCTTGGTTGCTATGGTTCCAGGAGTTGGACTTTTCCCTGGTGGAGGACCCATCCTAATCCAACAAGGTGGTTTTCCTGTGGGGGAAAGGGGTACTTTCCCACATTACTGTGTCTTGAAACCCCATGGTATTTTCCCATCAGTTCTGTAGGTGGGTCCTACAGAACTGAGTCCAGCTCTCAAACCTTCCCCTTCTGTCCCACTTGAGTTCGGGGTACACAAGATCCAGCCTGCTTGTATGACCTGCTGGCATGCTTCTCCATGAAACACTGGCAGGCAGGGAGCACCCTGGGTCCACAGGAGGTCCTAAGAGGATAGGCATGGATCCCACTCTCTGTGGAAACCTCAGCCTGTAGCATTCATCCACTTGGAAGATGTGGCCGCTCACCAAATTCTCTGCTCAAAACTGCTTTCCCAGTTGCAGTGGATGAGGGAGGGGTGGGGAAGGAAAAGCATCTGAATGGAAGAAAGCCAGCTCTTCAGGCGGCCTCTGGGATCACTCTTCTTGGAGGAGTACCTGACACGAGATTTCCAAGCTCTGGGATCATGCAGATTCTCCCCACTATTCCAGGTTTGCTGCAGTGCTTGAGCTCATAGGTGTGGAAAAGCCTACAAGAATCTTGGTAGCCCATTGGTCACCAAAGGCACATGGGAGGGAGATAGGAATCCCCCCTTATCCTTTCATTGGGCTCCAAGCCTCCCGGGGTTTGATCCTTTTTTCCTTTATCTTTTTCTTTCTCTGCTTCGCAATTTTCCTCCGTGAGGTCCCTGGCAGGCTCTGACACTTCTCTCTATGGTCTACAGTTGAGCTACATCTTCTCTACCTTCTCCCTCATCTGAAACCCTGCCTACCCTTGGGGATGGTCCAGCAAGTGATGTCTCTAGTTGGCCATCTTGCTCCTCTCCTTGAAGTTGATGAATTTTGAGGAGTGATCCCTTAGAAACATGATAAGGAAATTCCCAATAGCCTAGGTAACTCTAAGATTTGACAGTATAATTGGATAAAGAAAATAAATTAAATATTTCCAAAAAAGATGGCTATTCCTTCTTCTTCAATGAAAAAAAAGGTAATTCTCAAGCTTGGGCTGTGCATCAGAATTGGCAGATTCTCAAACCCCAGGCTAAGACTTCCCGAATCAAAATATTCAGAGAGCGGTTCAAGATCTATATTTTTTAGGAATCTCTGCAAATGATTCTCATTTGGCCATATGTGAGGCTTTAGGAATTTATTTCTAAGGCTCATGCAAAGCCTACCTTCAATAATAAAGAGTGTCACAGCTCTGAGCTATGACATGAATACCAAGGAACAAGATGGCCTATGGTTTGGAAGTTCAAGCTCCATCAATATGAATAAAGAGAAAAAGTATCAATGCTCCCTAGTAGCATATGACTTTCCTGACAGATAAGAAATACTTACAGATTTTTTTGGGAATTCTTGTTTCTCCCTTCCCTACCACATCCCTTGTAGGATGTGGATGACATGATTTGATTCATGCACCTTTCCAAGTAAGCTGCACTTTAGAGCCAAATAATTAAGAGACATTCAAATGTGGCTCTTCAATTAGATAGAACCCAGTATTTCTCACAGCTGTTGTCCTCTGGAATTCTTATTATGTGTCAAGCCCTGTTGTAAGGTTTTATGTGTATTAACTCATCTAATCCTCAAAACAACTCTCAGAGGTGGATGCTATTATTATCCCTGTTTTATAACTGAAGAAACTGAGGCACAAAGAGGCAATATAATCTTACTCCATTGACCTAGGTAGTCAATGGCAGTGTTGGTTCCAGGACTGCCATTATGGGTTAGTGTCAGGCAGAAGAAGCCTGAGTTTAAAATGCCTTTAGTGATATCGAACATGTAGGCTATGTGTTCATGAAATGACACAGTGTCTTAATTAATTCTGGAGCTATCTTGAAATTATTTGGGTTATTGACACATCTTAGTTTGTGCTGTGACAACAAACTACCCAACACTAGATAATTTATAAACAACAGAAATTTATTTCTCACGGTTCTGGAGCCTGGCAGATGCAAGATCAAGGTGCCAGCAGATTCAGTGTCTGGTGAGGATCTGTTCCTCATACATGGTAACTTCTTGATGCATCCTCACATGGTGGAAGGGCAAAAAGGGCTCTCTAGCTCCCTCAGGCCTCTTTTATAAGGGCATTAATCCTATTTTTAAGAGCTTTGCCCTCATGATGTAATCACCGCCCAAAGACCCTACCTTCTAATACCGTCATCTTAAGGATTAGATTTCAACATATGAATGGTGGGGGGGGCACAAATATTTAAATCATAGAAACACATTAGATAGTGGCCCTATTGAAACACAGGTGGGAGGGGACAGGATGGCATCCCTAGCAATGCCCTTTCTATCCAGACACACTGTGATTTGACATTCAATGTAACCAAATTTGGCATTGTGATGAGCCTTCTAGTGATTTTTACCATATTTCAGGTAGAGTCATTTTATGTGTTTTAGGGGATGAGGTATAGGAAATTTGAAGATTGGGATCAGATTTATACCAAAAGAAATGGAAACTAGATTGCTAACAACAGCAATGACTTCCCACCACATCCGAAGAGGAGGTTTGTGAAGGAGCAGGCGATATGAGGCAAAGCTTTGCTAATGCAAATTGATTCCTGGAGGGCTTCCAGGTCAGTGAGGGTTGGGTGATTATCCCTGCTGTTGGAATAGTTTTAGATAATGAATGGTAACCATTAGACACTGAGGGAAGCTTACTTGGCTTTTAGACACTTCTGCAGCATATGCTTATGGCATATTTCAATAACAGCCCAAAATAAAATAGAACTCATTTAATTTAGGTTAGCTTGCTGAAGAATACTATGTCTAAAGGCTGTTACTTTCTTTGTGCAGTGATTTTGATAGAGTAACACTATACCTTATTTCATGCGTTGAGGTGGGTGACACTTCGGGATTTTATTCTAGGAATTGATTGATTAATTGATTGATCAATTAATTAGTTGATTCATTCTTTCACTTAACCCATTTATTAAGGGAAAAAGATACAGATAAGTGAAAATGGCTTGGCTAGTTTAACTTCTCCAGAAATGTCTAGCATGTCATTATCAAGAAATGATCAATATCAACATCTGACATTGTTCTGCACAACTGGCCCAAAAGCTTTCTTAATATACTCTTAGAGGAATAATGATCATTCATCCCCACAAAACAACACTAGCTTTGCTAGTATTTACTAACCAGATGTCATACTTTCTTGTTTTTCTTAAGCATAACCTTTCTCTTTGTTTTCATGCTTTAATCCACTCAAAAACATTTATGGCCTTTTACATTTAGTTTTCTGTCCTAGAACAGCTCCTTCAAATACAGCCCTGTGCATGTCTTGAGGATAGTAAGGCAACCAAGTCACCATTAGTGCCTATTGTGTAACAGCTACCATTTAATAACTACACTAAAGGCACACAAAAAGCTGCTCAAACATTATCTAATCTAATTCCCACCACGGCTCTGAGTTAGGCATTCTTATTTCTATGTAAAAGATGAAGAACCCAGGATTTAGGGATTAAATGACTTGCTTAAATTCTCCCTGCTGCTAAGTGGAGGAGTTGAAGTTTGAAATCTAGGCCTCTGTGGCCCCAAAGCCTACGTCCTTCACACGGTACTGAAATTTTACCATGCAGAGTTAAGTACTTTGAAATTCATTTCATTTTGTTTTCTTTTAAAGTAATAGCTATTTTATTTCTACTCACTGACTTTCTGCAATTATTTTCCAGTGTAGTGACTCATTGATAAGTCTTTCCTTTGGGATTCTTTCTTTGTAGATGTTGAATTTCTGGGTAGTGGCCTCCTAGCGCCACTTTTGTATTCAAGAAGTGACCCATAGTCTTTCTGCCTTATATCTACACCTCCTCAGCACTTTCACTGATAGTCGTTCCTGTCAAATTCTTATTCTCCTTAAGTACTTACCACCCCTTCCTCTTGGTTCTGTATGATTGTTTATCCTCTAGCTACCTGTAGGAAATACAGGTGTGTATACTGTCTTTCCACTACATTGTACGTTTCCAAAGTTCATGGACAAGTCTTAGAATTAGGCATGGTTTTGTTATATTATCCAGATTTAAATGCTGCGTAGGAATTCAAGAGCCAGTTGGAGACTTAAACAAATCATTGGATGCAAGAAATAATTTCCATCCACTTGATCTTTGCACTTGATGTTGAAGATATGTACTTCAGAATGTTGTCTAACTTACAGGTCCAAATAATATTCTAAAAATAGGAAAACTGGTGGTACCTGCCATCTAAGTGCACGAGGCTGAAGGAGATGTAAGTAAAACCACTCAACAGCTGCTGCAAGTGTGCTGCTACAAAAGAATACTGTTAAAAGATGTCATTAGAATGCAGAGCTCATCCCAAATAACATATATCATCGCGTCTCTTGTCAGGTGTCCTTCTCTTCTTTCCTCATGCTAGATGAGTATAAATAACTTCATTGCTATTTTTTATATAAATAAACTCTGAAACAAAGTTTGGTTCTGAGACCAGAGAAGAGCCTGCTAGACTCTAATTCTCCTATTTGTTGTGAAATAATTACATTTCCAGGCTATGACACTTCAACAATGTTTTAGAAATCCTTATTGCTTAGTTGGAACATATTAAATAGATGAGAAAGCTCTAGGAGAGGTATTTCCCTACACATTCTTTTAGCCGATACACACTGAATTGGCACACTCCATCACATATGCTTACAATGTGGAAATTAGCTTCTCTCTCTTCCAGATCTCTCATCGATTCCTTCCTGATAGATCCCACTCTTGCTGCCCTGGTCTCTCATTGTCTTATTGCAATTGCAGCAGTCACTTAACTCTATGCTTGCCTTTAGTCGTGCCTATCTTCAACCCATCTTCTATAAGACTTTGGGAGTGATTTTGCTATGAACAAATATAATCTGCCACTCTCCTGTTTAGAAAAAGGCAGTGGCAGCCTAAAGTCCATTACACAAAATGTAAATCTTTAGCAAAACATACAAAGTACTTTGTAATCAACCCCAGGTTTAATTTTCAAGTCTTATCTCCTGAATACCCCACCACCTTCTCATCACACAGTACATCCTATATTTCAGCCAAACTGGATTGATCACTGGACAGTTCTTGGACATGCCACATTTCCTCACACTGCTCTTGGTTGGGTATTTGCTGTTACTTGTGTAATGGAATTTTCTCCTTTGTCAGCTTGGTGAGTTGCTCATCATTTACATTTTGACTCAGGTATCAACTGCTCTCTGACACCTTCAATGTTATCCCAAAACAATTAGGTGGCACCTTACATAGCATCCACTTTTGCATTTTTCTTCTCTCTTCTTGGTTGAGAGAGTTTGTTGATTCATGTGACTATAAACTCCTTGAGGATGGAGTTTGGATTCTTTCACTTTTTAATCCATAAAACCTAGCACAGTGCCAATATCATAAAAGGCACTCAATAAGTATTTTTTTGAATGAAAGTAATTTTGAACTTACCTGAAAAGTAAAATAAACTTAAATTAGCATATTTATGATTTTATGATACTGTAATGAGTACAAAGTTTGGAGTAATTCATGCCTCCCCAAACACAAACATGAAAATACCTGTCATGTTTGCTGGCCTATATACTTTAATTAAGAAGGCACATAATGGCTGTTTGTTCCACATTTAGGGATACTAAGATTGATCAGAGGGTTCTAATAGTGATAACCTGAACCTTCCTTTTTAAGTTCCCCATCAAACTTTCTTGTAATGGTTTTATGTATTGATGATTGTTGCCTGATCCGATTGTTTTGTTAGTAATTAAAAATGCACTGTTTAGGGGATCAACACGCTTGTCGCTCTGATTCGGGCAGGGCAAAGGCAATATATGTAACCTAAACATTTGTACCCCTGTAATATTCTGAAAAAAAAATAAATGCAATTCTATCATTAATTTTACTTTTATTAATTAGAATTCTGTTAATAGCAAGCAAACAAAAATCTTTTGCTCGTCAAATAAGGTTATTTTGTTATCTTTAAATATAGTTCATAGAGGAAAATGCTTAATTATTTATTGACAAATTTCAGAGTAAAGAATTGGTCTAATTGCTTTCAATGATGTCCAGTGTACATATTTTCTTTAGAATTTATTTCTGTTATTTAGTATTATGCAGTGTCCTTACTACATAATATGAAGTACCATCATCCATTCTAGCCATGAAAATGCTCTCTTTTTGATTCATGTTACCCCTTCAATATCAAGGAATTGTGTAATAATCTTCAACACAAGTCTGTGACTGATTTCTTATACCAATCAGCCAATCAACTGCAGCAAGGTGAAAATCAATTATCTTAGCAGCTGGCACCAAAATTCCTTGGAGGGAGAAATCAATCTCTGCTTATCAAACTACCTTGATAATTTGTTTGCAATGGAAGAAGAGAGAGAGGTGGTAGAAGACAGAAGAGAAAAAGAAGCAAAGTAATATGGCAAGAACATGGAGTCCAAGTGAATAAAATTAGCTGAGGGGCTTTTTAAAGATCAGGGATAGCTAATGTTTAATGTTATACTGTTTGTGGCCACCTCTCCCAAACTAAGGCCACCTCTCTCAAAAGTTTAGTAAAGCCTACTAAATAACATACTCAAAACCCGATACAAGGGAATAAATGCTTAATGTATTTTGGGGGAATGAGAAACCAAGGAGAGTGATTGAGTTCCATGTCTGTGTCAGTATGGTATAAACAGAGGCTGTACAAGCGGAAGAGTGCAATGATAATCTGAACAGCCATGTAGTGAAAGGAGTTGAAAGCCATAGATGGCTCTGAGAACTGGAACCTTCTCAGAATTCACAGAAATTCTGGAGGATTATGTTGGAAATTCCTCAGGAACTGGAAAGGTGAGTTGAGCCAATCATATTTGGATCTTAAGCCACAAGGTAACATAACAAATACAAAGAAATTGTACTAAATGTGCCTCAATAGCTCACAACAGAATGTATTGATTATCCTTTTTACCCTCTTCTACCACAGGTTAAAACTTCTGCTCCAGTAATGTTATCCTTAGTTGTTCCTTTGCTTCTTATCTCTGTAACCTGTGATCTGTCTCCGCTTTGAACTTAATCTTACCTTTCCTGTCAGGCCTCTCGATTATGCCAGTTTCCATTTGGAAAAGTTCTGTATGGCTTCTGTCTTACCATGAATGAAGTCTGGAAGCTTAAACTCAGGCTTTTATGCTCTTTGAAAGATGCCCCTCACAAGATGGACCAGTTGACTGCCTTGATTCTTACCCACCAGACTGGCTGATCTGACTGTTCCAGGAACAGTGAGCTCAAAGCCCTCTTCTGGTGTTCATATTATTCCCACTTTTAAGTACTGTGAAAGCAAATGCTTCATGTCTGAAATTTCTTTCCATTCTTCCTGTATTCCCAAGTAATCCATTAAAATTGTTAAAATAATGAAAGTTAACATTTGCTGTAATAAGCTTGGAGAGTTCATTTATATAGAACATATTATATCACTGTAGCTATCTATTGTTATGCAGCAAATTTGTAAAGAAACGTATGTTTGCTTGTTTGTTTTGAAAGATGGGAGACATAAATGTATGTTTGCTGATGAGAAAGACACAATGGAGAATAAAAATTTAGTGACATAGGCAATAGAGTGGAAAGTTCTGGAATGATGCTCTTCAAAGATTGCATCTGCTGCACAAGAACAGGCATGACTTTAAATAGGAATATGGCTAGTTAATCTATAGTAGAAGGAGGGAATGCAGAGCATATGGTATAGGTGTTTTTAATTGGGAAGGTCTGATGGTGGAAGTCTGGTAGTAGGTGGGAAGTGAATGTGTGAAAGTTCTGTTATGATTGTCTTAATTTTCCCAGTGAAATAAACAAAGTCCTCAGTTGAGAGTGAGGATGTGGGTGGATATGTTGAAATGAAGGAAAGAGATAGTTATCTGTAAGTAGGAGAACAAAAGCACTAAAGAACTATAGTATGATTGCTGGGCACCATTAAAGATCCATTTAAGTTTTTTTTTTTTTATTTTTGTAATAACACTCATGGGGTATTGGGACAAGTGAGAGAGGGGAGGAGAGGATGGGTATATTCACACCTAATGGGTGCTGTGCTCACCATCTGGGGGATGGACACACTTGAAGCTCTGACTCAGGTGGGGCAAAGGCAATATATGTAACCTAAACATTTGCACCCCTGTAATATGCTGAAATTAAAAAAAAATGAAAATAAACATACTTACCTTAACCCCCCCAAAAAATAAATTCTATTAAAAAAAAAGACTCATTTAAGTTTAAAGTAAGATAAGTGAGATCATTCAGCCACGTTAAGTTGCCTAGGTTTAGGTTTGGAGCAGGCAGAAAATTGGATTTATCCAGGCTTGTGGTTTGGTCAAATGACTATAAGGAAGTGACAGCGAGGCAAGAGAATTGAAGGCATGTGCAAGGGAGTTAATGTAATGATTAACCATAAAATTTAAGGTGATTTAGGAGGGAAGATTTGCTTTTTGAGGAGTGAGGGAAAGAGAGAAGATAGTAGATTAATGGATTGGAGATATGGGTTGGGTGAAGGTATTGGTTAAGTTGGGATACTAGAGAGAGTACCCCGACATGGTAGTCAGACACGGTAGTCTGAAAATGGGATATATGAAATCAAGACCATGGAGGGCTTGAGATTGTTAGCAAGGTCTAAGTAATGCATGGCTATTAGCATTAATGGCTGAGGTAAGGTGGAAAGTAAGGTTATGGAGGACAGAAGTTCATCCATGTAGATGTAGACATTGACAAGAATTAAGGCAACAGGATTATTTCACAGGATAGTAATGAACCAGATGTTTAAACTCTTCAAGAAGTTAGAGTGAGTTATCTGTAGGACCATAATTGCAATAATAATAAAGTAGTGAATACTAAAATCCAGTGACAAGATTTAAAGGACAAAGAAATAAGTTGGTGAACATAAAAAGATATTTAAAAAATTATTATTTGTATCCTATTCAAGAATAGGCTGCTATAACAAGAGAACAACCTAAGAATTAAAAGACAGTGTATGGAAATTAAAAGTATCATTGCAAAATAAAATCCAAAAAATGGATTGAACTATAGAATGGGCACAAATAAAGAACAGGTTAATGGTTTGGAAAATAAAGATGAGGACATTGCCCATGATACACACCAAAATTATAAAGACATGGTATCAAAAAGAGAAGTTGAACACATGATAGAATGAAATGAGGGGCCCAAGAAGTTCTGGAGGAGGGGATTAAATACTTTAATTAGTAATAGAAAAAGATCTCCAAGAACTGAGAAAAGTCTGATTCCTCATATTGAAAGGCCCAACAAATGCTGGATATGGCCCCTGAAAAAAAAATACACCTACCTAGGCAGAGCATGGTAAAATTAAAATATCAAGGATAAAGCAAAAATTCTAATAGCTTCCAGAAAGGAATAAACTATTACCTGCTAAGAAATGAGAAACAGATTAGCATTGACTTTTTTCTTTTTTAGGGGAGAGGATTCTAATTTATATTTTAATTTTTTTATTTGTATAAATTTATAGAGTACAAGTATAGTTTTTTTACATGCATAGATTGCATAGTGGTCAAGTCAGGACGTTTTAGCATATTCATCACCCAAATAAGACACATCGTACACATTAAGTAATTTCTTATCATCAACCCCCTTCCAACCCCATATCCTTCCAAGTCTCTATTGTTTATCATTCTACTCTTAATGTCCATGTGTACACATTATTTAGCTCCCATTTGTGAGCAAGAACATGTGATATTTGTCTTTTTGTGTCTAACTTGTTTCACTTAAGATAATGACCTCCAGTTCTATCCATGTTGCTGCAAAAGACACGACTTCGTTCCCTTCTATGGCTGAATAGTATTCCATTGTGTATATATACACCACATTTTCCTTATCCAATCATTCACTGATGGACACTTAAGTTGATATCATATCTTTGCTATTGTATTAATAAATAGTACTGCAATAAACATGTAAGTGCAAATATCTTTTCGATATATTGATTTCCTTTCCTTTAAATAGATAAACCAGCAGTGGGATAGCTGGATCAAATGGTAGTTCTATTTTTAGTTCTTGGAAAAATCTCCATATTGTTTTTCATAGAGGTTTTACTGATTTATATTCCCACCAACAGTGTATAAGCATTCCCTTCTCTCCACATCCTCGCCAACATCTATTATGTGTTTTTTTTTACTATTAATAATAGCCATTCTGACTGGGGCAAGATGATATCTCATCGTGGTTTTGATTCGCATTTCTCTGATGATTAGTGATGTTGAACTTTTTTTATATATCTGTTGGTCATTTGTACGTCTTCTTTTGAAATATGTCTATTCAGGGCCTTTGCCCACTTTAATTTTTTTTCTTTTTTCTTTTTAATTATTATGAGCACCTAACAGTTGTATATCTTTATAATGTATTTGTGTTTTTTTGTTGAGTTGTTTGAATTCTTTGTATATTCTGTATGTTAGTACTTTGTCAGATTTGTAGTTTGAAAATATTTTTTCCCATTCTGTAAGTTGTGAGTCCACTCTGTTAATTATTTATTTTGCTGTGCAGAAGCTTTTTAGTTTAATTAAGTCCCATTTGTCTATTTTTGTTTTTGTTACCTGTGCTTTGAAGTTGTACTTAACGAATTCTTTGCCTAAACCAATGTTCAGAAGAATTTTCCCTAGGTTTCTTTTTAGTATTTTTATAGTTTGGGGTTTTACATTTAAGTATTTAATTCATCTTGAGTTGACTTTTGCGTATGGAGAGAGATAGTGGTCCAGTTTCACTCTTCTGCATATGGCAATCCAATTTTCCCTATATACAAGGGAAATTATTGAATTGGGTGTCTTTTCCCCAATGTACGTTCTTATTGACTTTATCAAAGATCAATTGGCTACTAAATAGATGGCTTTCTTTCTGGGTTCTCTATTCCATTCCATTGAACTATGTACCTTTCTTTTATACCAATACCATGCTGTTTTGGATACTATAATCTTGTGATATAATGTGAAGTCAGGTAATGTGATGCCTGAGCCTTCGCGTTTTTTTTTTTTTTTTTTTTTTTTGGCTTTTGGTATTTGGGCTGTTTTTTTGTTCCATATGAATTTTAGGATTTTTTTTTTAATTCTATGAAAAATAATGGTGGTATTTTGATAGGATTGTGTTGAATCTGTAGATTCCTATGCACAGTATAGTCATTGTCATATTAATTTTTCTAATCCATGAGCATGGAATGTTTTTTCTTTTGTTTATCATCTACAATTTTTTTTATCAGTGTTTTATACTTTTCCTTGTAGAGATCTTTCACTTCCTTGGTTAAATGTATTCCTAGGTATTTTTTGGTAGCTACTATAAATGGGATTGCCTTCTTGATTTTATTCTCAGCTAGATTGCTATTGGTGTATAGCAATGCTACTGATTTTTGTATGTTGATTTTGTATTGTGAAACTTTACTAAATTCATTTATGAAAACAGAGTTTTTTGGTGAAATCTTAGGGTTTTCTAGATATAAGATCATATCATCAGCAAACAGGGATAATTTGACTTCCTATTTTCCAATCTGGTTGCCTTTTATTTCTTTCTCTTGCCTGATTGTTCTGTCTAGGACTTCTAGTACTATATTGAATAGGAGTGGTGAAAGTGGACATCCTTGTCTGGTTCCAGCTCTTAGAGGAAATGCTTCCAACTTTTCCCCATTCAATATGATGTTGGCTATGTATTTGTCTTATATGGCCTTTATTATTTTGAGGTATGTTCCTTCTATTCCTAGTTTGTTGAGGGTTTTTATCATAAAGGGATGCTAAATTTTGTCAAATTCTCTTTCTGCATCTGTTGAGATGACCATACGGTTTTTGTTCTTATTTCTGTTTATGTGATGCATCAGGTTTATTGATTTGCAGATATTGCTTGCATCCTTGATATAAAACCCACTTCATAATGGTGTATTATCTTTTTCATGTGTTGGTGGATTTGGTTTGAGAGTATTTTATTCAGGACTTTTGCATCTATGTTCATCAGGGACATTGGCCTGTAGCTTTCTTTTTTTACTGTGCTCTTGTCTGGTTTTGGTATCACGGTGATACTGATGTTACAGAATGAGTGAGGGAGAATTCTCTCCTCCTTGATTTTTTGGAACAATTTCAGGAGGATTATGTTAGTTCTTTTTTGTACATTTGGTAGAATTTGGTTGTGAATTCATCTGGTTTTGGTCTTTTCTCTGTTGGGAGATTTTTATTATAGATTCAATTCCTGCTCATTATTGGTCTGTTTAGGTTTTCTATTTCTTCCTGGTTCAATCTTGGAGATTGTATATTTCCAGGAATTTATCCATTTTCTCTAGGATTTCTAGTTTTTGAGTGTATAGTCGTTCATAATAATCTCTGATGATTTTTTATATTTCTGTGGCATCAGTGGTGATGTCTCTGATTTTGTTTATATGGGTTTTCTCTCTTCTTGGCTGGTCTAGCTAGTGGTTTAGAAATTTTATCTTTTCAAAGAAACAACTTTTCATTTTATTGATCCTTTGGATGATTTTTTGGTCTCTATTTCATTCAGTTCTGCTCTGATCTTTGTTATTTCTTTTTTATGCTAATTTTGGGTTTGATTTGTTCTTCCTTTTCTAGTTCCTTGAGGTACATCATTAGGTTGGTACTTTGTGATCTTCCTACTTTTTTTGATGTAGGCATTTAATAGTATAAACTTCCCTCTTAGTGTAGCTTTTGATGTATCCAATAGGTTTTAGTATATTGTGTTTTCATGTCATTTTTTTCAAAAAAATTTTTAATTTTTTGTCTTAATTTCTTTGTTGACCCAATGATCATTCAGGACAATGTTGTTTAATTTCCATGTATTTATGTGGTTTGTGAAGTTTCTCTTGGTATTAATTTCTAGTTTTATTCCACTGTGGTCAGAGAAGATACATGATATGATTTGATATTTTCAAATTTGTTGAGATTTGTTTTGTGGCCTAACATATGGTCTTTCTTGGAGAACATTCCACATGCTCATGAAAAGAATATACATTCAGCAGTTGTTGGGTAGAATGTTCTACAAATGTCTGTTAGGTTCATTTGGTCTAAAATCCAATTTAAGTTCAATGTTTCTTTGTTAATTTTCTGAATAGATGATAATACTGTGAGTGGAGTGTTGAAGTACTCCACTATTATTGTCTTGTGGTCTATCCCACTCTTTTGGTCTAGTAATATTTGTTTTATGAATTTGGGTGTTCCAGTATTAGGCACATATATATTTAAAATTGTTATATTCTCTTGCTGAATTGATCCTTTTATCATTACATAGTGACCTTCTTTGCCTTCTTTTTTTTTTTTACTATTTTTTTTTATTTAAAGTCTTTTTTATCTGATATAAGCATAGCTACTGTTCACTTTTGAATATACTTTCAGCCTATACATTTTTACAGGTAAGGTGAGTTTCTCGTGAGCCGCATGTAATTGGATCACTTTTTAAAATCCATTCAGTCAATGTATATTTTTTAAGTGGAGCATTTAAGCCATTTATGTTCAAGGTTAATATTGATATGTGAAGTTTTGTTTCTGTCATATTGTTAATTTTTTTCTAGTTGTTTTATATATTTCTTTTATTCTTTCCTTTTTCTCTGACTGTCTTTCAGGTTTGGTACAATTCTGTACTGGTGGCACTTGATTCTTTTCTCTTCCTTGTTTGCGTGATTACCAATGAGTTTTATACTTTTGTGTTTTTCATGATAGTGAACCATCATCGTTTTGATTTCAAGTTTAGGATTCTTTTGAGTATTTCTTGTAGAGCCAGTCTAGTGATAACTAATTCCCTTAACCTTTGCTTGTCTGGGAAAGACTTTATTTCTCCTTCATTTAAAAAACTTAATCTTGCTGGATGTAGAATTCTTTGCTGACTGTTGTTTTTTCTTTCAGCACTTTAAATATGCCATCCCACTTTCTTCTAGACGGCAAGATTTCTGCTAAAAAGTCTGCTGTTAGGTTGATGGGGTTTCCTTTTCAGGTGACTAGACTCTTTTCTCTTGCTGATTTTAGAATTTGTTTGTTCACTTTGACTTTGGATAGTCTGATTATGATATACAATCCTTTTTGCATTGTATTTGCCTGCATATCACTGTGCCTATTATATCTGGATCTGCAAAGCTCTTCCTAGAGTCGGGAAGTTTTCATCTGTTATTTTATTAAGTAGGTTTTCTAACCTTTTAATCTTTCATCTTCCTCAGGAGTACCAATAATTCATAAATTCATAACTTCAGTCATTTTATGCAGTACCATACATGTCAAAGGCTTTGTTCATTCTTTTTAATTTTTTTCCTTTATTTCTGTCTCAGTGGATTATTTAAAAAGATCTGTCTTCAAGTTCTGACATTCTTTCTTCTGCTCAGTCTAATCTATTGTTGAATCTTTCAAATGTATTATGCATTTCCTTCAATGACTTTTTCAGTTCCAGGATTTCTGTTTGTTTGTTTGTTTTTTAAAATATTTATATCCTTGGTAAATTTCTCATTCATATACTGAATTGACTTTTTGAGTTCTTTGTATTAGTTTTCAGATTTCTCTTGCATCTCATTGAGCTACTTTAATAGCAATATTTTGAATTCTTTATCTGCTATTTCAAGGATTTCTTTTTGTTAGGATCTATTACTGGAGAATTATTTTCTTTCTTTAAGGGTGTCATATTGCCTGGATTTTCACATTTCCTGTGTCTTTACATTGGTTTCTGAACACCTGGCATAACAGTTGTTTCTTTTCATTTTTGAATTTACTTTCATTGCAGGGAGACTTTTTTCTTTAAGATGTGACTATGATATTGGTTGAGTAGAGCCTTCTGGCTTTGTTTCCAGGTGCAAGCAGTAGTGAAGACTTTGTTTGATTTCTTCAGCTATTCTCAGTATGTAAGGATGTAGTTATTGGTGGGGGCTATGGTGAAGTTGTGCTGAGAACTGGAATGCCAGATGAGTCCATCTTCAGGTTTCAGTGATAGTGATGGTGAGCTAAGCATGTCTATCCTTGTGACCTGGGGCAGCCCATACTGGTGCCTAAGTTGGCAGTTCCAGGAAGGCCAATTCTTGGGCCTCTGAGTGGCTTTACTGGATGCTGGTTTCACTAGCAGTATACCAGACAGGTGAATGGGCTCTCAAGCTCCTGCATAGGCATGGTTGCATGGGCCACAGTGATAGTAGTGGTGGTGAGATATTCTAGTTCTGATGTGCTGTGTTCTTGTGTTGGTAGTGTTTGTAATGAGCTGTGCAAGCTGGTCTCCAGGCCAGTAGATTACACTTGCAAGTAGGAGCCAGCTGAGGTTGTAACAGTAGGGTGTTTATGCTCAACCTCTGTCCCCTTGGAGAAGTGCTTAGGTGTCCTAGGTGGTGGATTGGATTATAGAACACCCAGAAGCCTGGACCCCACACTCTGTCTTAGGGTAGGGGGAAGGTGAAGTTGGGAGGAGTCAGATTGGGCAAGCTTGTGCTTGGGATCCTCACTAACAAGTGCGTGTACCGGCCATGACTGGGGGCAGGGTGGTCCTCAGGCCCCTGGGGAAATGCTTGAGTGAGGAGTGACCACTGCTGTGCTGAGGTCCTACCATGGGGAAATGGTGCCAGTTCCTGAGACCGCTACTTTGACTAGCAGGTGGGGGGCTTGCATTTCTCTAATCCCCAGTCCTGATAGGGTTTCATCCCCTGTCCTGGCTGTGGCAGCCAACCAAGCTGTTCAGTCAGTCATGGCAGTTCATGCCCAGCTTGTAATTCAGCCCTGGGCAGTAGGAGTCACCACCTAGCTCATAACCAAGCTTTTGCAATGACTTTCATCCCACTTAGCACCAGAGGCTGAAGCCCATGCCAACTGGCTTCTCAGTTATGATTTCAGGAACCCCACTCCTGCTACAGGCCTTGTTCTGCAAGCTGTAGCCCAATTTTCCCTAATGATTAAGACTGTGGGGTTCCCAGGATGCCGCACAGTTTGTTAAGAGCTGGGACTGAGAATGGTGTCTTACTGTAGCAGCTTAAGTCTCAGACAGGCCGTGGGACACTCCTTGGAGCAGTTCCTTCTTGTAATCTTCCAGCCACTCCCTAAGATAGATTCAGGGTTTTAGAGGGTCAAGGTGTTCTCCTGTGGCCTGAATTGTATGATTTCCCCAGTTGGAAAGTGGACCCCAGAAAGGCACTCACTCACCCTTTCCCATATTTGGTATTCACTCCTGGTTTCCAGCTGGTCCTGGCCACACAGGTTGCCTGTTTTCCTTCTCTTTCCCAAACTTTGGAGTTTCCTTTTTCTTTTCTGTTGAACTCCTGTGTTCCCTCTTGGATAATGTATTCGAAGTGTAGTTGTCTACATACTATTTTGGTTCTTCTATGTAGATGAGGCAGACTAGTCAGCCATCAGTCAGTGCCTCAGGCCTGCCCTTGGTCCCTGGTGGAACTTCAAATGGCTCTCCATGTTGGAGGGAGAAGTTTCCAGGGCTGGATCTTTTTCTTCATGAAAGAAATTCAACCAATTTGACACCAGGATGCCACTCATTATGCAGCTAAAGGGGGGCAGACACCAAATCCGCTGGCACCTTGATCTTGGACTTTCCAGTTTCCAGACCCCTTCCTTTGGGTTATTGCCAAATATCAAATCTATTTTCAAAAGACAAAGATTCAATTTCCACTTCGGACCAAGGTAGAATAACTGGGACCACATTATCTTCTTATCCCCAATTTGGCAGCACCTCCCTCTTTCAGTACTTGACTCAGACCTTTTCTAATTAAGCACCTTGAATGCAAGAAGAATACTGAGCAATATCTTCAAAGTTTTGATTGAAAATAATTTTTATTATGGTATAAAACATATCAAATTAAATTTAACATTTTTACCAATTTTATGTATATAGTTCAGTGTATTAAGTATATTTATATTGTTGTGCAACAGAGATCTAGAACTTTTTCATTTTGTAAAACTAGAACTCTACCTATTAAACACTAATTCTCATTCCTTCTCCCCCAGCACTTGGCAACCACCTTTCTACTTTTGGTTTCTATGATTTTGACTACTTTAGATATTTCATATGAGTGGAATCATACAGTATTTATCCTTTTGTGACTAACTTATTTCACTTAACATAATATCCTTGGGGTTTATCCATGTTGCATGTGACGGCTTTTCCTTCTTTTTGAAGCTGCACAATATTTCTTGAGTGAAAATAATTTTTAATCTAGGTGTTCATGCTTGGCCTAACTGTAATTCAAATGTGAGGGCAAAATTAAATCATTTTCAGGCATAAGGCTTTATTCAAGCAGTCCACAGAATCTGAGGGGTATATTGCAGAAAGAGGATGATGTGGGATACAAAACATTCTAGTGAACAAAATCCAGTGAAACTTTAGTTGTCTAAACAATTAGCAATATATAATATAAAAGAATGAGTAACCTAATTATTAGATAATTACATCATGCTATGGGGCAAGGAAAGTTAGATAATGCTAAGGTTTCACCTTGTCCAACAGGAGGATACAGATTCTAATTCATCTTAGTTAGATGTGTTCAAAAAATATAAGTTGAGATGCATGGGATAAAAATATAAGAGTAATCACTAAATAATAAAAATAGGCTCTATAACTTCCAAATAGAGCAAACAAAATAGAACATCAATAACTCAAAAAGATGAACAGAAGAAAGGACAGCAAAGAGATAACAAGAAAACATAGTAAATGGAAGACATAAACAGGCAGTAAAACTAAGGACAAATATGGCCTTAGTCATGATTTTAGTTATAATATTTATTAATGAATAATAATATTTTATATTTTTTATTATATTTGTTAATGAGGTGTTTATTAGTGGGTTGAATTCCTCTATTAAAGGATGGAGATTTTCAGATTGGGTAAAAAAACAATATCTAGGTATGAGTTAGAGACAACACTAAAACAAAAGGGCACAGGAAGGTCAAAATAAAAAAAAATATGTATGCAAAGCAATCTTAACAAAACAAAGTATATATGGCAATATCGTATAAAAAAAGTAGAATTTTAGGCCCAAAATTTGATGAGCAAAAGGGTTATTTGTGTTAAAAACACAAATAGCAAAAGGGTTTATTGTGTTAAAATATGAACAACTCACTGAGAAGATACGATAGCTGTGAAACTATATGTACTATCATTATAGCTTTGGACATCATAAAGAAAAAAATTTAGCAATACAAGGAGAAAGTAGCATCTGCAGTCACTGTTGGAAATTTAATACACCTTTTTCAGAATCTGAAAGATCAATTGGACAATAAAAGGCAAATAAGTAACATTTTGATAACTATCAGCAAGCTTAATATAATGTATCTCTATTTCTATTTCTTTCTTTACTTTTATATTTGTAACCTACATATGGAAAAAAATCCTTTTTGAATCTTCATGACAAATATATCAACAATTAATAGAGCTCCCCTCCCCCCACATAATCTCTACATGTTCTAAAAAACAGAAATAGTTCAAGCTATGTATTAATACTATGATCACAGTGCAATAAAATTAGAGATCAACAAAAAAGAATAGATAAGTAAATCTATAATAATTGAAAATAATAATTGCTTTTGAAGAGGGGAATAGAATTTAGTGGGGAAGGGGAAGGCAAAATAGGATTTTCATTTCTTTAACTGCACAACTCTCTACTGAGGCTTTTGCAATGTTACCTCTGTAATTAAAATATAAAAATCTATGAAAGAAAAAGCAATTAGCAGCTTATTCCTTCAGTGAATCAACATAACCTCAAATGTTCTCTTTTTCTTCTGTTCTTATAATATGCCTGTGAATATCATAGAAATAGGCATTATTCCAATTTGATGCAATAAGAAACTGAGGTATAGCTACAAAGCTGGTCAAAAGATTAAGTATCTGAATCAAATTTCCCCTCTTTGGGGGCTTGTAGTGTGAGTTTTCCTTCTCTCTAGACATCATTTTATAAAAATACATAAACAAGAACATAAACATTTGTTTATGTAAATAAATCAGAATCACGCTATAAAAATGGAATGACATATCCAAAAGATTTCTTACTTAAAATGTAATCTACTCTAATACTGTGAGCTGAAATTCATTTTTTTAAGAATTTGTTTCACCGAGGATAAATTCTAGCCACTGATCGAGGCAGTAGAGTTCACCATGTGCCTCTGCTCTGAGAGATAAATACGAGGAAAATCATCATTGTGATTCTTAATATGAAGTACAAGGCCTTTTATTCCTTGGAAGGAACAAGACATTTCTGTGTTCGAGAAAGTTTATGGTCCCTTATTTTGACAAAAAGAAATCTTTTAAAAGGAAATGTCTTAAGTATTAAAGAACATATACAATGTTTTCCTTTAGATAACAGAATACACAAAACAATGAAAACTATCTTTTCTTACTCAAAATGAAACCACACAACCTATTAGGAAATGAGTTTAGAGTTTAAATTCCTCAACCTATTGCAAAAATCTAACAGCTAGTTTTCAACATTTTTCTCTAGTGCCCCTCTTCAGTTACACTGAGACCTCCTGCAGTATTCAGAATCCTGACTCCTCTCTCTTTTCTTGATTTCTCATCAGAAACCTTCCTTCCCATTCTACTATTCAGAGCAATTCATCTCTTATCAATCTACTGCCCCCAAGTTTTCAAACCCAAAACCAATAGGTAGCTTAGTAAAACAAATGGTCCTCCATGTAATAGGATCCATGCATGCTCAATGGAAACAGTTAGAATTATAAATATTTAGGTTTTAGTGTTGACAACTTGTTTTCCTAGTGGCTCAAAAAGGTAATGCAGTTTTCTCAAGGACAAGTTAGTATGAGAAGATCCTATATTTTACATCTCCAAATTACCCCTGTTATGTGTTCCTCACACATTACTTTTTTTCTCAAGGCAATCAAGAAACTCCAGAGAGAGCAGCAACATCAATTCCAGAAGGAAAATATTTTGCTTGTGTGAGTTCAGCTATTAGAACTTAAAATTAAACAAATTAGTTTACTAAATTAAATAAAAGTCATTTTCATATAACCAAATCATTTTATATGTTTAGCACAATGTAAAGTAAAAGGGAAAGATTTCACTGTACGTAACACTTGAAGTTGACTCAATTACCTTTGTTTCTTCGTTTTGACACTTGGGCTGTATGTAAATTAGTCATGCAACAACCAAGCTTAAAATGTGACTCTCAGCCTATGCTAACAGCTGCCTTAAACAATTTTGCCTTTTCAGTGGTAAATGGATTCTAGAAGTCTGGGGTATTTTTAAGTGCATTCTTGAATTTATTTATTTATTACCTGAAAACTCCTTGCTGAGAATCATGTCAGGACACATCGGTGCCATTCTGCAGAAGTTCTATTTGTACTGGTGAATTCCTTTTCAACTTCAGAATAGATTCCCATGCCTGGTGGTACCCATGCTTGGTGGCAAAGGGGTGTTTTAGAATCTCAGGAGAAGGAACTAAATCTTCGAGAAAGAAGGTTTAATATCACCGAAATCATTGACAGCTCAATAAAATCCCACAATAAACTCTAGGCAGAGCTATGGATGAGTACTGGGAATGTGTGAAGGTCCAAGCAAGAATCATCAACACTGAGCAGTATTTTTTTAACACCCAATTGTACATAACACCAATCTAAGCATTCTGTGCTTTGGAAATTTGTCTTCAAAGCCTCAGATAATTTCTAATTCCTTTCTATGAACTGTGTTCTTTTCACCATTCGTTACTGATTTATAGCATTATGATTCCTTCCCTTTTCCATTTTCTTTATAACTGCTCCCTCTATATTTTTTCTAGCTGTCCACTATATTCCACCCTTCTCTCCCTTCGTTTTGTCTTTGTCTCTTAATTCAAAGGGTGAAGGTGTTGGGATTTGGGGTGAGGGTTACTGCATCTGACATCCCTTATCTGCCCTCCTGGGACTTAAGAGTCACTTTCCCTTACATTCTCAGTTTAAAATGTGATTTCTTAGCATTGCTAGTGCAAATTCACAGTTCTGGTGAAATCTGAAGGTTCATTTAAGGGGCCAACCTGGTCCTATGATCATGAATGACCAACCTAAAGGTAATGTTCGGAGTCAGAATTCCATCAGGCTCCAGAGGCTTAGGTGCCATTTAAGAGAGAACATCTTCATGTTTCCCAGCTGTCCCAGCCCTTGGCAATTCCAGACTCATGGGGTTTCTTTCAAGAAGCACCTGTTTGCATTGTAGCCTGAATTTGCAGCAAATTATTTCTACACAGTTGGAAATAACATCAAATTGGCTCTTTTACCAGGCACGCTGGACGGGCGCATTTGGGTTTTGTAGATGTTTGTGTATTCTTGTAGTGTGAAAATGCCTTTATTTAAAACAAATACATTTTCCAGCTCATTATCCCACAGTGTGAAGCCCAATTCTGTTAAAAATAATTACAATGGCTGAATTATTTTGCTGAAAAAAACAGGTATCCACATGCCACTCTGAATCCAAACTTTTGTTTCCAACAGGCTTTTGATGCATCATCCCAGGATATTGTAGCTCGAAAGTTTGAGGAATATTTCTTTGAGGTTATTGTAATCAGTATTTTTACTGATCTGGTGATGAAATATCCTTGTACATCCTTGGGATAAGTATATTTCACATCCCTCTTGGATTACATGGAAAGGAAGGGAACTTTTTAATTTTATTTTTCTTTTTTCATTTCTTAAAAATATTGAAACTCATTAGGTATTGTAGTCCTGTTGGAAGGAAAATAAAAGATTCACCTTATGACTTTCTCTGTCTATAAAAAGTCTAATTTGCTTTGGGAAAATAAGAGTAAAAATCTGAAGAAGGTAGAACTTTTGAGATACAAAAATTCCAATTCTCACACAGAGTCTGAGATCTTCAGCTCCATGAACCTCTGCCTACCTCGAAGGGACCAACTTCTAAACTCTTTGTCCATATTTATCTTTGTCAGGACCCAAGGCACATTTGCATGGCTTATTCTTCCCCTTGTCCTTAATTTGCAGGGAATTAGTTCTGGGCAGTTGAGAGACATGGTGAGGAAGAGAGAATTGAATTCTCTGTTCACCAGAAATTGTTTTTTTCTGTGTCAGAACTTTCATGTTATTCAAGCAATTAGAGTTGATCATTAATTCTCATAAACTTTCTAAGGTCAAAGCAGTCATGTTATCCTAGGAGACTGGAAAATCCTCCAGGCTAATAAAATTTTTGCAGTAACTATTTTGGCATGCAAAAAATTTGGACCATGACTACATCAGCTTTTTTAAAGAGGATGCTGGACAGAGAGACATTCTAGTCCCTATAGGTGCATTTTTCTGGCCCTTAAATGTGTTCCTTGAATAGTGCTGTGAGATACTGGGAAATGGAATATTCTATATTCTCCTCTTGGTGATTCATACTGCACTTTAACATACTAAAAATTCTAAGAAGTTCAACTTGTTTAAATTTATTTAGCTCATGTTTCCCAAACTTACATGATTATGGGGTCCTTTTTATATGCAACATTCATTAACATTCTGGTATTCCATGGAAAGAATGCAATTTTTTTCATTAAGAGCTTTGCAAGGAAGATTTCCACAATAATCTTCTGATGCACAGGTTATGATTGGAAAGAAATATAAGATTCACTGATATTGCCAAAAGCATTCTAAAATCTTGGAACATGTGTAAAGGCCCAGAATACAAGGAGGATGTAGCAGTGGATATAAAAATATTTAATTCAGTCTCAAATTTGATTTAGGATTTTCTGGCAGGGCTATCAATTTAATTTCTTTTAAAATGATCACAATTTATTCTCAAGACTATAAACTAATGTTTATGGAACTATTGTACATGTGCAACATGGCTGGAGAGTAAGGCACTAGTTAAATGTTTATGGAAGTTCAAGTTTAGGGAGAAATAAAGTCAAATTTATATTTAAAAACATATATATATGTGTGAGTGTATGTTCTTTTTTTTAAAAGTGTGTGTAAAAAGACATGTTTGAGTTTTGTCTCCACCCCTCACTTCCCCTGTCCTTTTGCATTTTCATTATGTAATTCTGGATCACCTTCTATGTACATGGTTGTATGTTAGAAGTGGTTGGGGGATAAGAAGAAATAGAATTCATGATCCCTGTTCTTGAGTAGCCATTCAGAGAAGATACAGGATTGGATTCTTACACTGATAGATGTGTAAATTGGTTAAATAGATCAAAGAGGAGAGGTGCATTCTGGGAGGAAGGTTCAACTGAACAAACAACATAAGCCAAAATAGGCCTGGTCTCATCCCAGGGTTAACCAGCATCGGGAAATGGAGATAGCTCAGGTTGTCTTGAGTTGAGTGGTTCCCAGGTCTCAGCTGGATGGCTGATTGCTTAGAGGAGGACGGCCTGTATCTGCAGCCTAGGCTCTTTATTTGATGAAAATATATTCTTCTCAGGTTAGAAAAGTTTAAGCACTGGAGTTTTGTTGAGGTCTATGAGGAAATAATTATTTATGAAACTGGATTGACATAGAGGAAAACTCTAGAAGAAATCTGAAGCTCATCCCTCTGAAAGATGTGAGACAGCTAATGAAAGACGCTTTCCCAGTGGGGTCATAGTTGTGCCAATGAAAAGCCTTTCTCAAATGGCATTTGTGGGGTCTAAGAAGAGCTCATACTTCTATGCAGTGAAGGAAGGAAAATATCCTGGACCATGGCTAGAAACCTAGATACCAGGGTCCTACTGGGAAGTCAATGAAATTTTCCCAGGCCTGAAAAGAAAAGGAAGAAAAGGCACACTTTCCACTTTTCTAAATGAATAAACAAATCTTTTAATTTACTTTTGGGAAATTTAGCTGGGTTGGGAAAAGGTAGAAGGGAAATAACTGGAGGAAAAGGTGAGGAAGGGTCAGACTAGATCAGACTAGTTCCTGACTGTTTGTTTTTGGTACCAGAGTATCAATTCCGGAAGCCTTGGCCAGTTCTCACCTTCCTCTCCCAGGGTGTAAAAGGGACACAATCAGGTATGTCATAGTGACCATTAGACTCGAAAGATCAGAAAAAGTGCACACCAAGGAATATTACTTCTGGTAAAAGATTAACAAAACACTGCACTTAAGACTCTCTGCTATGTACAACCTTTGTTTTTTATGTACTCGTTAATGAGGGACTTTACCTGTGGGCTGCAATTAGTTAACCAATTAACTTGGAATTATTCTCCAAGAATTAACCAGGGCTATTTATCCAAAGATAGAAAAGCCCCAAGAAGAATAAATGAATAATTAAATTTCTATTGAAATTAGAAAAGCTTTGGAAATTTTTCTGGTGTCTTCTGGGATTTTGATATCTTTTCAAACACAATCCAATCTTGGCTTTGCTGCCATGCGTAGATTAATCTCTGATGCAGCAATGTAAGTGCTGTTTAAATGAAGCAAGATGATTTTGTGTAATGTTAAAACTATCATATCTCTTCTTATAAGTATAGAACCAGTACATTAAAATCTATCCAATACAGGATGTTTGACAGTGTAATTATTCTAAGGGAGTTTTAAATTGCTATGTAGGTACATTTAAAACATAAACCTGAAAAATTGCCCTTCAAAAATACATTGCCCACAAGCATTGAAATTCTATGTTGTCACTTTACCAAGAAACCTAAAGCTCATACAACGCAATACAATAACAAATAGGAGTATTAACAGTTTAGTTGTTTTAACTAGAGTCATTTAACTGCCTTACTCTCTATAACAGCTAAGACTCATTTTTAAGACGTAAAATGTTTAAGTAAGCATATGTATTTTAGTCAGTCTCAGTGGCAGCGATTATTTAAAAATTACTCTAAATGCCAGGAATTATTTCAGTCTTCAAGAGTCAGATTTGCAGCCCAAGGGCCACCAAAACTGGGGTGCAGTCCTTGGGGCCAGGAGACAACTGAGCAGCCTCTAAAGTATAGTGTGGTTGAAGAGTCCTCTGGTAACTGGCCAGATTGATTGAAGAAGTCTATGCCTTCATTCCTGCCCTTGATGTGCCAATTACAGACAGTATGGCGCAGAAGTAAACACAGAGTACTCTAATAGCTCCTTGAGCACCCGGCTCAGGCTTGAGGGGTCAGCAAAGGGTCCTTAGAGAATGGTCGTCATTCTGTGAAGTAGAAATAGGTAACAAGGAGGTTATTCTCTAAGTGCAAAACAATAAAATGCCAATTACTGAAGGTGTTTGTATTAATAGATGATAAGATACTTTGTAGCATGATAATGTTAAAACTTTGCATGTGTGTAGTGCATCTAGTTTAATGATGCATCATCTCATACAAGTTGGATGTTGTCTGTTTGAGTATTTCCCAATTCTCTCTTTTCCAGACACATGAGAGGATTATACTTCCCTAATCTCTTGAACTAAGTGTAATCATGAGACTTGCCTTGACCACAGAAATTGAACAGAGCGATTTGTGTCACTTCTGGGTGGATATTTTAAAAGCCAGTTTGCAAGTTACCATCTTTTTTTCCATATTATGATGACCCAGGAAGCCTGTGCCTAAATGAAATGCTCCCCAGCTGTGTCTTGAGTGACCGTGGGAAGCAGAGTCAGTCTGTAGACCTGTAATAGACAGATGGTGTGAGTGAGAAATACGTTTTGCTGTCTTAAGCCATTGAGATTTTTTTTTTTTTTGCAGTATAATCTTATCTACCCTGGTTAATACAAACACCCATTAGTAATTGCTCCTATGAATTCTCATGGTGCCCAGTAAAGGAAAGGAATGCTGAATAAAACGCAGAAGCTTATAATGCTTTTTGTGCCTGGTATCTATTAAGGGGATCCAAAGACCTTTTTTGGGTTTCTTTCCTGATTTTTGACTGTCAAAATCTGAGTTTTGCCTCAGTGATCTGTTACTGTAAAAGCGATAGCCATTGATGCTAGACAATCTAAATGAGCCAGATGCACAAGAGGCATTTAAATAATAATAATTCAAGTCCATAGTTATTTATAGACTGAGACAACCGTAATTCCAAACACATACGGGCAGACCTACAGTCACCTTTTGAGTTATAGTTTAAAACAATCCAATAGCCAATTTGTATCAATATCTTTACTCTCTAGGCACAATTCACTTTTGCTGCCTTGGTTCATGATGGCAGTGCCTTTCCAGTCACCAGGCCCAGTTCTCTCCACCACTCCTGATGGCCCACGCGATGACAAGTGCTGCTGTATCTGCTCCGAAGTGCCTCTCATTCCCATCCCCATCTTCCCACTGCATTGCTGAGGCCTACCTCATGCTCTAGCCATTACTTTCTGCATACTGTGTCTTTCTGCCTCTGATTTCTCAGGTTCCAGTCCACACTCCATGTTGCTATTAGTTCAGTTTCCTAAATCAGATCTGGCCTTTAGGATAAAAATGAGAAACCAGGTTTCATATTCTGATAAATGTTTAACATATCGCCCATTGTTTCTGCTTTCTGGGCTCATTTTTCCCTAATCTGTTGGCAGCAGTATTTGAGCTTCTTGTTCTCATCACATAGATGAGTTCAGTTTAAAATTTCAATTTATGTAGGAAAACATTTATTACACTGTACTATAGCAGAGATACCCTTTCCTTATTGTACTGGCATATACCGTAACACAAAGAGTATAGCCAAAAATTCCGGTCAGATTGTATTTGTTTGGCTTTTCATTAAAAAAAAGCTTATTGACCTCCTTATTCCCAAGGAATAAAGGATTTCAATGTTATCTAAGTTTAATTCTAACTTCACCTACTATTTTGTCCTTCAAGGTAAAAAACTCTTATTATTAATCTGTATGCTTTATATAATATAGTACATCATCAAAATAAATGCTTTTAGAATTGATTTGCTGAATTGATTATTTATTCTAATGACTAATATTGAGTATGTGAGCGCTTAGGTTGTTTGATAAAGTTCCTAAAAATTTAAAGTACCTTTAATAAAATAGAAAAAATATCTTCAATTGAAAAAGAACAATGGCTCCAATTAGACTCTGCTAGTCACTTCAGCACTGAATGTCCACTGTAAATTTAATGGGGAGTTAGAGCAAGATATCATGTATAACAACTTCTTCAAAAATGGTGAAGTCCAGTGGTCCATCAATTACGAACTAACTTAAGAACATTGCAGAAAATAGAACAAAAATAAGACATTTTACATAAATATGGTGGAGCTACTAAACTAATTATTCAGAGCAGACCATAAATCCAGCATTTATATATTCAACATCCATTTTAAGAGAGTCCTGGATCTTCCCATGTTGGTGATCAAATGAGGGATTCGAACAAGGACTATACAAAAAGAATATAGTTGTTTAAAGGAAGCTAGGGAAAGTATCTTAAAAAGGTGGGGTTAAGCTAGTCCTTCGTTTGAAAAGGAAACAAAAATAAAAATACTAGGGGAAGGAATAAATGTATAGTTGAGAAGCCTGTCTGATTGGAATCCTTATCCCAGAAAGGGATAAAGTTGAGCAGGTAGATTAAACCAGAATCAAAGAGCTTGGAATAGCTGTTTGGACTTTCTGCTCAGGGTTAGTGCTTCTCAGTTGGGGCCAGACGTGAGAGGGAGTATCCAAACTTCTAGGAGAGCTTCTTAAAATGTCACTTCCCTACTCCACCCTCTCAGACCTTATCGTCAAGGTGCACTGTGCACTCCTGCTATAGTATGCCATTGTTACAATGCAGTGCCTAAACTACTTTTGGAAAGAACAAATAATTGAAAACCATTGCTGTAGGCAATTAGTAGCCATTGGAAGTTAGGAGGTAGAAGAGCTTATGCCCAGTAGTTATATAATCAGACAATGCGCACCACACAGTGTCCCAAATGTTGAGCCTCTCTTTGTCACCGCTAAAGACAAATTTGACAGATGGAGGTAATGCAGACCCTGTTGTCTTTTTTACTTACTATTATGACATGTTATGAAGTTATAACCAATGGAAGAAATGTTTAAAATATTTTCCCCCTAAAAAACTCAAAAACAACAAAAATATTTTCCCAAATTTCAAAGAGGAAATATGGAATTGTTATATTTGTGTACATTATAAATTCTGGGATCATTTTTACCTCTTAATACATAGATTTGTATGTATTTGTAATTTGTAAATTCTAAGGAGAGATTGTTCTAAGTAGTGTCATGAAATAAGTTCTGTCTCAAGGCAAAGGTAGTATGGCCAATTTATAAATCCCCTTTAAAAACAAATGAATTCTTTCTCTCCATCTATTCTAAGTGCTGTACCTGAAGTCCGGATCCAAATCTGAAGCCTGCCAACGTTTACATGCTGATTAATCCTATAAAATTTGATAGAGTCATTCCACTACAACACCTGGAATAATTGCATAGTTGCTGGCAAAAGTGAGCAGAAGGTACTGTTAAATCTGCCAATCACAGTGTAGTTAATAGTTCCCCAGAAATTGCACTAAATACTAGAGTCCTAACCTTTTTGTTTATTCATGACCCATTTTCTTTGTATACTTCTTCCTTTGATTTGATTGTTTGTTGCTACATTTAACAACAACAAAAAGAAGAAGCAAGCCACCCACACCAAAATCCTCTCTTCATCCATTAAAATTAAGCATTAATAATAACAGGCTGAGAGAACAATGAAGCCACTGAATCCCAAAGCACATCAGTAAAATGTAGGATAAGGCTTTTTTATCAGCAAGGTAGGTCTGCTGGCTTCCCCTCACTGGACCTGGCCCAAGCCATAGTGCACCCCAGCCTGAGAACAATTCTTTATGGTAAATTATGCTAAATTGTTATTCTAGAGCTCCTTTTAAAAATGTTTTATCAAGAGTGCCTTAGTTTTTATATCAATTCTGAAAGCCAAGAGAAAAAGAAAGGACATAGGCATTTTAGTTTTCCATTTTATCAATAAAAAAGTAAGACACCTATTTTTGACAAAGGTGCTAAGAACATACACTGGGGAAAGGAGAGTCTCTTCAATAAATGGTGCTGGGAAAACTGGATATTCATAAGCAGAAGAATGAAACTAGACCTTTGTCTCTTGCCATATACAAAAGTCAAATGAAAATGGATTAAAGACTTAAATCTAAAAACTGAAACTATAAAATTACTAAAAAGAAACATTGGGGAAATGCTCTAGGACGTTAGTTTGGGCAATGATTTCTTGAGTAATACCCGGAAAGCACAGGCAACCAAAGCAAAACTGGACATATGGGATCACATCAAGCTAAAACCTTCTGCACAGCAAAGGAAACAATCAACAGAGTGAAGAGACAACCCACAGAATGCTAGAAGATATTTGCAAACTACCTGTTTGACAAGGGATTAATAAGGAGAATATACAAGGAGCTCCAACAACTTGATAGGAAAAAAATCAAATCCTGTTAAAAATGGGCAAAGGATCTGAATAGATATTTCTCAAAAGAGGACATACAAATGGCCAACAAGTATATTAAAAACACTCAACCACATCATTAGTTGTCAGAGAAATGCAAATCAAAACTACAATGAGATACCATCTCACCTTAGTTAAAATGGCTTTTATCAGAAAGACAGGCAATAACAAATGCTGGTGAGGATATAGAGAAAGCGGAACCCTCTTACTCACTGTTTTGGGGAATGTAAATTAGTGCAACTGTTATGGAAAATAGTATGGAGGTTCCTCAAAAAACTAAAAATAGAACTACCATATGACCCAGCAATCCCACTCCTGGGTATATATCCAAAGGAGAGAGAATCATTATATTGAAAAGATATCTGCACTCCTGTGTTTATTGCAGCACTATTCGCAATTGCTAAGATACAGAATAAATCTAATTGTACATCAAAGGATGAATGGATAAAGAAAATGTGGTACAGGAGAGGAGAAAAATGGCGGATTAGGGGAGACCTCCTGGCTCTCTGCTCCCACAGCGGGAGGTGAAGAACACGGACACCCACACGCGAGTGAGGCGCTCTCCCACAGGATCGGCTGTGCGAAACTGCAAAGAAGCAGCGAGGGACAAATAGCGGCGCTGATAAAGCAAGGAGAACTGTAGAAACACCCGGAGGGAGTGGGACAAAAGGAAGTGCAGCGCGAGTCAGCTGCGCCCGCGGCGGGCTGGCCCGGGCAGAGAGATCTGACTCACAGGAAGGCGACTCTTCCTTCACCAAACCCCACTCCCACGCAGGCAGGGAAGTGCCAGAAGTCGGAGCAAAGCGGTAGCGCAGACTGCCGAGC